>OENT01000234.1:0-155716 GCA_900239685.1 Rotaria macrura | reverse complement strand
TGTATTCGGCAGTGCCCTTTGCTGTCGTAGGCGGTGACGATAAAATTGGCTGATCTGTTGACTGATAGCTAAGTTTTGAATAGTATTGCAAGTGTGTAGAGTTCATTTGAGGAAAAGTATATGTGTTGTCTAGACGTTCTGGTAATTTTGTTGTGGCAGCTGTATTAGTTTTGTTGTTCTTCTCAAATTGTGAAGCTCGTGGGTTCGACGTAATATCGAGCAGAGTTATCATTTGGTGTGTTGTCGTCTCCGAATGAGTTGCAAAGCTATTTGTCTCCGAAAACAATGATGGCTCGGTGTTTGATTGTTGAAGTTTCGGAGTAGGTGAATACGGTATGGAAACATGTTCTGGTAATCCCTCTACTGTGTTTTCGTTTGTAGAATCAGTAGATAAACTACTGGTGTAAGAATCAGTTGATACTGATGCTATTGGTTCAATTTGATGAGATTCAATCGTTGAAAAGTGATTGGTTGTAGAACTGATAGATTTTGTGTTTATCGATGGTGTGACTTCAACTGGAGAGCCTACAGAGGTTGTTATTGTTGACGCGCTTATCGAGAGTTGTTTATCATTAATAGGTGACTTGGTTTCACTATTTATTTCTTCGGTTGCATATGGCCTGGTGCTTAAAATTTCTGTAACAGGAGTACTTTGCAATGTAGTTGATAGCGTAGGAAAACTAAGTTTGGACAGAACAATAGTAGATCGTGTTAATGAGTCTCTGGTTGCTACAATGTCTGAAGAAGTATCGCTAGTACTCTCATCAGCAGCAGTCGAAAGAACTGTGATGACGGTTTTTTTTGTAAACATTGTGTTTGTGATTGAGCTGGAGTTACTTATTGATGCCGTAAAAGCACCTTCAGTTGGCATGGAACTGGTTGTACTTAGTGCTGGTGCAGTTGTGGAATAGAGTATTTTACGAGAGTATGTAGTTATCGGTGGCTGTGATATTTTGTTAGCAATGGTTGTCGACGATATGGATGAACTTGTTGCACTTTGTTTAGTATTAGTAAAATGAGAAATCGGTATGATTGATGAAACAGCTTTCTCGTTACTAATATATGGTTCTTTTGTTTGTGTGAAACTAGTAGATATGAGCGAATAAGAAATATTTCCCAATGATTGAGAGAGAGATTGAGATGTAGCTTCATTGTTTTCAGTGATTGTATCTTGTGAAGATCCCAGAGTAGCAGAGACACTTTCGATAGTATTGACAGACAAAGTCGACTCGTATTGATTTACGGTTGTGCTCTGTTGTTCAGACAATATGGCATCACTGCTCGTGAATGTTGAATCCGCAGCTGTTGATGAGAAACTGGGTTGCCAATGAGTAGTAGGTTTTTGCTGCTCATCAAATGTTGACAATGAGTCAACTTGAAATGACTCTGAAGTTGTTATCTCGATGCTTGCATAAGATGTTGATGTAGGTGTCATAGTATGATCGAGCGACGTGTAATCAGAAGATGCCAAGGAAGGTAGTTGCATTTGAGCTATAGTAGTTGGTCTTATAGATGTGACAAGTATATCGTTTATGTCAACATTACTCAACAGAGCACTACTTTTCTCGATGGTTATGGTTTTGATGTCGATTTCTGTTGTCAGAGTACTACCGAGTGGTTTTATTGTCGATTTTACAGTTGGTTGTTCAGTAATAGTTTTCGTGTGATCGGACGACTTATAAATCAACGAACTCTGAGTTGAGAATTCCGCCTCATCGAAACTTGAGGAACCGATTGCTGAGTTGGCAGCAGTCGTATTATTTGTATGCGTGTTCTTTGATGTCAATGTGTCACGTTGGGATGTCATTTGATCAGTACTCTGTTTAGTTGTTCTCATGAAATCAGGAGTAGGGTGAGTGCTACTAGTCGACAACCACTCCGAGGTTGATATCGTATTTGAGTCTATTGCTGCTAAAGACGGTGTTGATAATGTCTTCGAAATTTCGTTAGTATCCGATTGAGAATAAGCTGGATGTTCAACTGATTGGGAGACAGAGCTTGCTGAATACGGTGAAGATATCGATATAATCTTAGGGAATACAACCGTCGTGTGTGCTTTCTTATCTAATGTTGAACCGATCGGTGATAATGTTCTACTGTCAGTTGTCAACAGTGTTGATTTGATGGCTGAAATGCTATTACTAGTACTGTTCATATCCTCTTCAAGCAAGTCTGTGCTCAATGAAGCAGTATTTGCAATTCCATCAAGCGATGTCATAGTGCTCACTTTTGAAAGTTCACTATCAGTAGGATTTGACAGGGAAGCATCGTGTGTTGATTGATCCAATAGACTGTGAACAGTGGGTAAAATAGATTCACCAGTTTTAAATAAACTAATCGAAGTAGTATCGACAGTATGAACTGCATCAAATGTAGTCGCTAAAGTAGGATGCGTTTCATGAGTTGTCAGCTTTTTATCAGATGTAGAAACCATCCCAAAGGTGGATGTGGTACTTGTTTTTGGTGTCGATGCTTCTTCTGTCATAAATGAGTCACTGTTGAATAGATTCTGAGAAGAACCGATACTACTTGTGATGACAGTGGCACTGTTTAATGTATTAGAATATCCTGTGTAATAAAACATAGGTGTAGTATGTAGTGTACTAGATAATATTGTGTTCATACGACTTGTTAAATCACTGTCTGATTGCAACATTGTTTGCTTCGACGTCATTGAATTTGAGGAGATGCCATTTAATGCTTGAGAACTAGCAGTAGTAAGAGTCGTCGATGCTGTTTTCTCTTGAACCATATATTTCCTGCTGAAATACGGTTGACTTTCAAAAGATCTCTCAGCTGATGACGTAGTATTATAGGGATATGGAGTGGGGCTAATGGTATCTAACACTGACGATGTCATAGTGTCGACAATTGTTTCTGGTGGTACTGATGAATTTGGTGTACTTCTTTCCGCGTTTGAATAACTAGGGATTGGTTTGATTGAAGAAAAAGTTGCTTGATCGACTGTAGAGATTTCATGTGTTTTTTCAGTAGTTGAAGTTCTTTGAGTAGAATGAATCTTTGAAGTATCATCTAATGATGGAGTGAGAGTAGCAAATATAGTTTCACTAGTGTATGTAATAGTTTGTTCGGATAATATTGGCTGCAAAGAAGTAAACATTTGCTCAGTCATGAGTGATGATATTGTAAGTTCATCTGGATACGTTTTTGAATTTTCTGTATGCAACGGTATGACAGGACTAGTCAGAACTGCTGATTTTCCAGTGATATCTGTAGAAATGTCTGATAAGTGAGTCGTTTCATGTTCGCTATTGGCTGTTGATGCTACGTTTTCTTCAACCGTTGTTTCAGCCATAGTAAGGATATTAATATTATTGTTGGATGTAGATTTTGTTTTGTAAATCTTTGACGAATATTCTGCGGATGTTAATGATGAAGGTTTGATTTCAACACTCGGAGTGAGTGTGACAAATATACCTTTTTTATTTATGGTACTTGATAGGATACTACTTGTTTCTTGTTTTAATCCGTGAACACTAGTTTCTAAATCTTGAATACTTGTCAGTGTTGACGCATGAATGCCATCACTATTAGTTAATGACTGTGTGGTTGCTTGATTAGTAATGATATTTGAATAGTTTTCGGTTGAATGCAGTATTTTTTCAGTAGGACTTGAAGTTGGTTCTAAATGGAAAGAAATCGTCGCTGCCATTGTCATAGGGATGTCACTGTATGTATCTGTGTTTTCGAGCGTGATTATATGATTTTGAGACATTGTCTGATGAGTTCTTTCTACAACAGTCGTCATAATACTACCATCGGAATGACCTGTACCTGCTAAAGTAGATATAGAAGTAGTTATTTTATTCGTCTCCGAAATAACAGGTGACAGGGTTGATAGTTTGTCAGATGTTATAGTATATGATGTCGAACGGTGAGTATTCGAATTACCAAATGTAGATAGGTGATGTGTAACCGATGAAGTGACCATTTCGCTTGCTGAAAGAGTTGATACCGCGCTGGTTTGACTTATAGTTTCAGATGTTGGCGCTAATGTTGATACGAGCATGGCTGATGATACCATGTTGTCTGTATCAGCGGAAGAATAAGTAGATAAAGGTCTCTTAGCTGTGGTTTGATCCGTCGCCGATGCAGACGATAATAACCCTTCACTGTGAATGTTTTCATCAATAGTTTTAGTCATTTCAGCGACAGATGTGTCAAAAGTAGATGCCAGTAATGCTGAACTGTGAACAGATTTATGTAGTGACGTTGTAGTATCAACCGTTGATATCTTTTTGGGCGATGATGAGAACGAAGAGAAGCTTTCTGTTGTACTTGAAATACTTCTTGGTGTTGTCGTTTCGATATCATGAAAGAAAAGAGTACTTGTTGGCACTAATAATTGCCTTGTGGTTAATTTTGAATTTTTTGATGAAAGAGCATTCATGGCTAAACTTTCGTCAGTTTTTGAATAACGAAGAAGATTATCGTAGGTTGTTGAATATTGAATAGATGATGTATCACTAATACTTACGATAGGACTAGTAACATTAGTGAACATCGGTAGTGTTTCCGTATCAGCGTTCGTCACGAGTTCTGACGATGAAATTTTGGATAGATCGAAAGTATTTTCCATGCTGAAAGATGTAATAGATGATTGAACAGAACTTGTCGTGAAGTCTGTTGTGATGGATGATTTAACATCTAATCCAACGGTAGTGCTGTGCATTGGCGTGATCGGTTGATCATTATTTACATCAGTTGTTAACAATGTTGATGCTTGATCTAATACATAACGAGTCGTCAGTGTTTGACCACTGTTAACTGAAATGAATGACTGAGTTGATGCTTGCGTCGGATGAGTCGTTGTGACAACAGTTCTGTTTTGTGACAATATTGTTGTGGCTTCATTCATTTCTGAGTTCGAGTAGAACGAAGAATCTATGGTAGATAAGTTATTCGTCGCCTCGATATCATTTATGAGTGAGGTTGTAACGGTTTCAAGTAACGAAATATGTTCTATTGAACTAATTTCATTTGTTTTAGAACTCGGTAGAGTAGTGACTAATTCTGATTGACTAGATGATTCTATGCTAACATGTGAATTTTGATTGGTCGTCACTATCGAAGAGTGCAAGAGCATAGAGCTTTTGCCCAGACTAGTCGGTGATACTGTAGTTGGTTGATCGTTATTGTCGGCGAGTGACTGAGTCTTGCTTGTACTTAAAGTAGTTATTGTTATATCAATAGTGGACATCGGTATTGTTGCAGATAATACGAATGGCGGAAGGGCACTAGAAACGGTTTGATCGGACGTCGAGGAAGTACTTACCAATGAATTTTCTGCTTCTGAATTCAAACTGAATAGTATCTGGGTATTCAGTTCGTTCGTATTAGTAGCAAAAGTTGGAAGTGTTGAGGAATCAGTAATGAATTTTATCCACGGAGATGATAATGACTCCGTAGAAATTGCACTGTTCTCTTCACTGATCGACTCAGTTGTTGATTTAGTGATGTGATTAGTTGAAATAATGTCATATGATGAAATACTAGTTGTTTCAGTGGTAAAATTTGATTCAAAATTAGTTGAAGGTACTAAACGTGGCATGAAACTACTAGGAATTTCGGAACCTTCCGGTGAAGTTGAAAATTTATCTTCATATAAGTTGGAAGTTAGTGTACCAACAGTCGAAATGACAATGATTGGCCTCGACACTGTGGAAGAGAATGCAGTATCAGTTAAATCTGCACTCATCGTTGACGATGAAGTACCAATATTCTGCACGCTATTTGTTTTACTCGAGACTTTGTCATGAGTATTGGAAGAAATCGTTATTGCCATTGAATCAGACCGTGTATCGATTATTGTTGATGATGTAATATCTGTAAGCGATGTTGTACTGATTTCTGCATTATGAGATTCAATGGAGTTCATGTTTGAATACAATTCATTGCCTGTCAGCGTTGATAATTTTTCAGTAGTTTGTAACTTGATTATATCACTTTTAGTGCTTTGAGTGACCAGGATTGTATTCGATTCGCTTGACTTTTGACTTGAAGTATCTTGCATAGCCAGAAAAGTAAATTTCACTTCTGTATTGGTGGGTATGGATGTGAATTTAGTATTTTCGGAAATAGGAGTCGTTGCTATTGGTGATTGAAATTGAGAATTATACTGAATTGATGTTTTGATTTGAGTAACTTCAGGTAGTGAACTATCTAATAGAGTTTGTAACAGGTTGGTCGATTTAAAATCGATATTTTCGGTTGTTTTTATCGATGGATGGACCGAAGCTATAGAAGTGATAGAGCTACTTTCTACATAAGCGTTTGTTAGTAAAGCAGTAGTAGTAAAAGAAGATGAATATAAGCGCTGTTGATTAGTTAAATCGTCAAGCAAACTATTTGTGACTATCATGCCAGCAGTACTTACGGTAGTAGTTGTTGTATTAAATCTAGATGATGTTGACGATGATTTATCTGCAGTCAAGTCATCAGATGAAGTTAATGGTTTGTCTGTTGTTAGCAATGGTTCTGTTGTTTTGTAAGTGTTTGTCGACGATGATGATTGATCAAGATCATTTGATATTAAAGGTATGGAAAATGTACTAATTTCTTCGATTGGCGAAAAAGTCGATGTTTCAATGTTTAGATCAGTTCCAATGGTTGATTCTAGAAGATTCATGATGCAAATAGAAAAAGAAGAACTTCGAAACAAAATAAAATATTACCAATAGATATTCCTTCTGTCCTAGTTAGTGGTATCGAATATTCCTTTAAAGTGCTTGTCGGTAGATAAGGAGTTTGATAGTGTACATATGCACTCGTTTGAGGTCGAAAACTGGTTTCTTTTTTATCAGTTGTTTTTACTCGTGTGCTTGTTTGTGATCCGACAATTGTTTGAGGCGTAGTAATTGTTTTTTGTCGGGCACTTATTCGGGGTCGAGTACTTGTTTGTGGCCTGAGACTTGCATCAAGTCGAGAAATGGTTTCTTGTCTCACATTTGCTTGGGTTTGAGAAGCTGTTTGTCGTTCAATACTTCTTTGTGACCCAGCTGTTGTTTCAGAAGCAGTACTTACTTTCGGGCGACCTGTTCCTCTTGATCGAACACTCGTTTTTGAATCGATACTTGATTGCGAGCGAGTTGTTACTTGTTGTAGAACAGTTGTTTGTGGTTCAATGCTCGTTCCTAGCCTATTAGTCGTTAGTGTTCCGATGCTCGTTATTGATTGAGCACTTGTTTTTTGTCGAGCGCTTACTCGTGAGCGAACACTTACTCGTGGCTGAATACTTGTTTGTGGTTGTGAAGTCGTTTTTTGGTGAATGCTTGCTTTCATTCGAGGTGTTGTTTGTTGTTTAATACTTGTCTGCGATGGAACATTTGCTTGAGCTGTCGTAATGATTTTCTGTCGAACACTCGTTTTTGACTCGACACTTGTTAGTGGTCCAATACTTGTTTGAGTGGACGTTCTTTTTTGTAATCCAACTGTTGATAGAAATGAAGCAGTTGTTTTCTGTCGAGCACTTACTCGTGAGCGAACACTTTCTCTTGGCTGAATACTTGTTTGTAGTTGTGAAGTTGTTTTTTGGTGAATGCTTGCTTTCATTCGAGGTGTTGTTTGTTGTTTAATACTTGTCTGCGATGGAACATTTGCTTGAGTCGCAGTAATGGTTTTCTGCCGAGCACTTGTTTGGGGTCCGATACTGGTCTGAGTGTGTGCTTGTGTTTGTACTCCAACTGTTGATAGAAACGAAGCAGTTGTTTTTTGTCCAGCCTTAACTCGTGATCGAACACTTGTTTGCGGTCCGATACTTGTTTGAAGTTTACTAGTTGTTTCTTGTAGAACATTTGTTTGTGGTCTAATACTTGTGTCTGTTCGAGCAGGTGCTTGTCGTCTAGTAATTGTCTGCGATTGAACAGTTGCTTGAGTCGAAGCAATAGTTTTCTTTCGAACACTTGTTTGGGGTCTGATACTGGTCTGATTGGATGGTGGTGTTTGTAATCCAACTGTTGACAGAAATGAAGCAGTTGTTTTTTGTCGAACGCTGGTTCTGGGTTCGATGTTTGTTTGTGTTCGAATAGTTGTTGGGTTAAGTGCTAAATAAACATATCGAACAAAATAATTTAGAATTTTAATCTATCACATATTGAACAAATATGTTGCTTTTCTACGCTACTTAGAAGCATGAGAAAAAAGTTTCAGCTTATTCGAAACACAAATTATCTATCTATTATAGGTAGTGATTGATGGGAAAATAAATATAGATATCAGATGATACATTTCATAGCGCTGGTAACCGTATTAATCCTAATTTATTTCCTCTAAGAGTTCTGGTATATGGGTCGTTGTTTTCATAAGGTATTTTTTTAAGAAGTTTGTAATTTAGGGGAATTTGAAAAGGAAGGAAAAGTCAATTAATGATACTAAAGAAATTGGCAAAAACTGACATACGTAGTAAAATTTCGAAAAATTTATCGGGAATGGCAAAATATTTTTAAACTACATTGAAAAGCTGTTTATTTGTAGCATTTTTAAGCAGTTTCCTATGATCAACTTTGGTCGCTAAGACAAAGACAGTTTACATGTCTAAGAATTAGTTTTTGAACTATCTCGCATCATCTTACATGTTTGCTTTATTCGGCTGCGTTGTGATTTTTCTGTAGTCATTGGCAATGTAATGGTCGCTAAAGTTCCGATACCTTTTCATTCAATAAAATATCATTTAAAACTGACAATATCAATTACAAAACTTACTTGTTTGAGTAGTACGTATCACTGGTGTGATAGTTGTGGTGAATTGTTGCCTGATAGCTGTTTTTTGATAGGTACTTCCCGATTTTTCAGACGATACAGTACTATAATGTTGTGTCATTGGTGAGGTAGCAGCTGTAGAATAAAATGTTCCTTTTCGTGTGCGACCCGGTCTGATTGATGTTAATGTAGGCACTGGTTGACTGATTGATGGAGAGGAAGTATTTCGAAGCGGAGAACTCGATGCGAATGGTTTGTAAGATGAAAATGGAGACATCTTTGGAGTAGTTTGTTGATAGGTACTTGTAACTATTGCAGCTATCGGTTTCAATGATGACTGAACATTTGAAGATGACGATTTCATCATAGTTGAAGTATATATTGATGATAAACTTGTTTCATCTGTATCCTGAGATAATGTACTTGATGAACTATTTAATTCAACTTCATTCGTAGTAGTTTCGAAACTAATCGAACTGTCGGGTACTTCTGGTGATGTCTTTTTGCTTTCACTAGTTGTTGTTTTTGATGAATCAGATTGAATACCAGTGCTATCGATGATTGCCGATTCGTCTGCTGTGGGACTTGTTATGTCTCCAAAATCACGGAGAGATGTTGTTTCGAATGCATTATTCAATGTAACATTTTTCATATGATCAACAGTTGATGATTCTTCAGTAGTCAACTGTGTGAACGATAATGCGTATGTTGATGTCTCTTCCAATCCGATAGTTTTATTCGTATTCATAGATGAAGTTTCAGTTGAAAGTAAATCGATTAATGTTGAAGTTAGAATGGTAGGGTGTGTATTGGTTTCGAATGATTTTGATGTTGTCATTAAATCTTCCGATGATGTTGTTTCTTCGAATTCACCCAATGTCGTTGTTTGATCGGAGAATATTGTTGTGGATTCGATTTGTTCGACTGTCGATGTGCCTAGAAATTCTTTGGATGTTGTCATATGCGTGTTAGATGATGTCACTTGTTCGAATGTAGTTGTTGTTACTGGTTCAACAGATGTTTCTGTTGTTAGCATATCATATCTAGATGATGTTATGTCTTTCAAATCTATAAACGTTGTTGTCTCATGAAAAGATGGCGACGTATCGTTCGTAAGCCCTTCTGTCGTTGAATATTCGGTTTGTCCTACTTTTGTTGTTGTTTCTCCGTACTGCTCTTCTGTTGTCGTACTTTCAAGTATTCTGGATGTAGCTGTTAATTCTACGGAAGATGTTGTTTCATGAACATCATTCAATGAAGTTGATGTTAAATCGTTGAAGCCGGTAGATATCTCAGACTTTGCTGTTGAAGTTTGTACAGTTGTGAATTCAATAGTTGTCGTCGATTTTGTTGATGCGTGAGATGATACTGTCGAAATGACTGTACTAATATTGTTGATGGTTGTTGGAATTATGGGTACACGTGACGTGATGGGGCGCATAATACGTGCGGTCGTTCCTCTCTGTTTCTGTGTAGAAATAATTGAAGATGTCAACACGTGTGTTGAACGACTTGTTGCCGGCGTTGAAGATGTATCCGTTGAATAGCTTGAAGCTGCCACAGTCGCAGTTACACCTGTACTGGATGGTAACAAACTTGAATTGATTTGTTGTGCTTGTAGAATACTTAATGTTACGGGTACAACTAAACGAAAAGAAAACTTCTAGTTTAAATCAATTTAGAATGAAATTTCTTGCTTAGAACAGATATATTTGGTGTTGAACAGATATCTACAGATGAGTTGCCGTTAGTTGACGTCAAACTTAATGGTAGTCGAAAAGCAGTTATATTTGCAAGTGATCGACGTAAGGCAAGATTACGTGCACCGACACAGGTCGAGCAACGATCAAAATATACTTGGATATTACGAATAACGAAAATGTTTGGGCATGATGTTTGTCTAAATAGAAAACAAATATCGCAATTTTATTATGACAATTCTAAATTTAGTAACCGTCGTTTTCGTCCACTTGTTGAGTTTTGTTGTACAAGAACTCCGTCAATAAATAGACCACGGAAGCCAGACTCGGTTGTTAATTGATTAGATAACTAGAATGAAATATGCTAATTAAAAATAATTGAAATCAACAAAGTCTCAGACGTATTGTTCAACAGCTGCTTTGTTTTCAGTAGTTAAATAAGAATTTGAAGGAAATAGATCATTGTTGACACCGTTCATTCCATAATTCAAATCGCCAATATCATATCCTAGTTATCAATAAGATTACACAGATTTTTATTCGATATAATTAAATGAAATTTACGTACGGTCTATCGTACTTTCGCCGACAGCATCACTCTCTACAAATAACAAAGAGAAAGGGATAAAACAATCGGTCAGACGAAGTTTTGTAAAAAAATGAATACAAACTTCCGAATGTTATTGCTAAGCCAATGATCATAGAAGCAAGTGCTAATAGTCCAACCAGAATAAATAAACTGCCGACGATCCACAGCGTTTTCTGCGAGCCTCCGCTAGAAAACGAGAACATAAAGTCAACATAAAATTCTAGATGCAAAATTTTAAAAAATGAGAAATTTAAATAATTGTCAAATAATTATATAAACACTCTGAGAGAATCTGAGTACTTTTCAAAATCGACTCGACTCTCATTCAATAGTTTCTTCCTTTCATCCTAATACAATTATTCTTGATGACAGTTTATATGAATGACGATAACAAGAAAAAGCTTGTTTGTCCTTCGCTTTAGGATTAAACGATGAAAGGTGATGTGTCTCTAAAATTATTATTCTAATTTTATTATAACAAGGTATTCCCCTAAATAGTAAATGCGTCTATTTGAAGTATCAAATATTTTATCTAGGCCTTGCTAAAGTTTTTAATGGGGAAGGAAATCAAAGGGAAGGGAATGGAGTTTTCTTTAATACTTTGAATTGGGCATTTCAATTACGTTTGCTATCAAAATGAGAGTGAATACAATAAGATACATATTTTATAGATATCAGTAACGCGTTGATGTCCAAATTCAAGTATCATTATGTTTAACTCAATAAGACTCGATAAAATCATAGAAAAAAGCTATTAGCCCTATCCCTATCAGATTAGAATGTAAAACACAATGCAGCTGTTGTGGCTAATTCTATAAAAACTGGCCTTTTTATGTACATTGAGGCATATTGCTTTATCATTGTTTACTTTAGAGTATAGAACTTCAATAAGGAAATAACTCATGTATATTTCAATTAGATTTTATTGAAAAATGATATCCGATTGTCCTTTGAAGTCGTATCTCACGGTCTGTGACCGTCAATTAATTAATTATCTAGTAATTAATTAATTAATTAATTAATTAATTAAAATTTCTGTCGCAATCTGTGACGGAATGATATCAAAATTTCTACTCTTTACACTTCAGCACTCCATTTAGATTGTATCTAACAAAATGATAGCCTAAAAAATCTCGAATTACATTTTCCTAAACTGTACTTCGCGCATCCTAATATTCCGCAAAATTTTCTATGATCTCATACTCACATTCATCACGAAGGACAATGTAATATTGAAATAATCGTAAATTTTTTCGTACCAAGAGATTTCTGCCGTTATTATCTTTTTTTCCTGAACGTGTTAGACCTGACGTAGAACCATTCAAAATCTTACTGTCAGACAGTTTAGCTCAAGCATATCGTTTTTTTATCGTGTTGCTGATTTCGATGGTTTTGTCCGGATGAATTTCTATCCGTCGATTTTGATAGTCAAATAGAACTTCATTAATATGGGTACTTGTAAAGATGTTGTTATTTCTTAATGTTCTTGTCCAATTCATTTTGTGTATCATAACAACGATTACTAGTACATTTGGTGTATGTTTAGAAATCAATTGTATAGATTTGTGTTCAATAATGATCCATCAAGAACAAATTTTATTGATGAATTATCCTTACCAAACTGGTACAAGATGGAATTCAAGAGAGATTCATATACAAGATCCTCAAATACAACCCAATCATGAACTTGTTTTTATTCTTAAACGAAGATCAACTAGCAATAGAAGAAAAACTGTTTGTATACAACCAGCGATATTCAATTAAGAAACGTTTTCAATTAAAGAAATAGACTGCAACGTTTTCTTTTTCTATTTATTGAATTGACGAATTCCTATCAAAGCTTCGAAATAGAGAGAACTGTCAATGATGACTTTCACGTTACCTGGCGGCTGTAGGTGCTCCAATATTATGCATTCCAGTCCAAAGTGTTGGTGAAATAGTTACATCACCAGCAAGTGAGTGATTAAGATCACTGTGCAATTGAGCAAGCGCTTCTTTCTGTGAAAAAAAAGTAATGAAAGAGTTGTAGTATAAGAATTTTACAAAAAAACCTATTTGCTCAACTACTTGATTGACTGTTCTTTTTACCGTGATCAATTAAAATGAATAAGAAAAAAAAAGAAAATCCTTGTCAACATGCGACAATTAAATTCCATATATTCACAACGAATGTTCGCGTCTGCTTACCATAGGCACTACTTGAACTCGACGTACAAATTCCATCTGCGTAGTTGTTGTTACTGTAGCTCTTGCTAAATCACCAGCGTTACCAACCGTACTAATCGGTTCTATACGATTAGTTCGTCTCATTATGAACACCTTTCTGCTATTATCTCTACTAATAAATGTATTTTTCGCTGACTATTGATGTTGCTATTAACACAGACAGTTTCTTTTTAATTTTTTAATTTTGATTCTAACATAACAAAACGTAAACTGATCGTAGTTGATTTGAAACTGTTGTTCCTTTTACTATGGAAGCACTAAATGAATGGCAGTACATAACGAAGAGAATTCAACTGATTGTGTTGCATTCAAAAGAAAAGGAAGATAAAACGCCTGTTTGTTTTTATCTTGGCATTTTTTTTATTAAACAAACGTCTTTTTTTTTGTATCGTTAGCAACCTATCATGGATCTCATGCTATTTTAGTTAGAAATAAAAAAAACAATTTGATTGAGCCTATTTGAACGATTGTGATTATTACTTTAATAAAACGATATTTCTGACGCAAGCAATATAGCATGAAAGAAAATGGTGAAAATATTTGATGATTAGATGTGAAGCTTGGTATGAAATTTGAAACTTTGACATACTGTATGCACCATTGAAATACAGAACAAACAAATCAAATTAGTGTTAATATTGAAAGCGATGGAATGAGTTTTTTTTAATAAAACGTAATTTGTATTTATAAAAACACAATTGAAATACTTGGAATTTTCGTCGAGGAGAAATGCATGTAATGTTAAATTTGAAAAAAATAAATTAAGAAATTTCGAACTACATTTCAAATCTAAAAAAAGCCAACACGAACTAATTGATATATCAATATTGACATAATGATAGATTACAAAGGTTGATGAAATCATTCTACTACCAACAGCGGTTAAAAACCTTTTTCTAATGTAAGCACTTCAGAGTGTAACATAAGCAGATAAAACAAAACCAACGCTCTTTTGTTTAAACTATTTCACAAAATTTATTTTTACGCTTTACAAATGATTTTTAAAATAAAATCTTTCTGCATACAATTGAGAAGACTATCCAATATTGATGAGTATCAATACCTACGATGAATCAAAATTTTCTAACAAAAACTAGCTTAATTAATAATCGATCATTGATTTAGTAGAAAAAAAAGAATCTAACTCATTTTTTTCAAAGTTTTTAAAACCTAAGTCTATTCTAAACGATGAAGCCTTAAAAAAGTTAGTTGATTTCATCACTCATACAAAATATACACCTTGTTACATCTTTGCTTCCAAACAGAGTTTTTTCGTTTTCAACAAAATCACAAGAGATAGAAAATAGTGATTCCTATATAAAACAATCCAATAATCACTTTCACATGGACGATACAATAGTATGTTTCATTAATCAATTCTTTTTGTTACATGCAGTAATGATGCTCTATTCATGAACAGCAAAAGCCAAGTAACAAGAATATTGTCGAAAGGTCTTCATAAATTGATCTAGACATTTTTACTCTCTCTAACCAAAAACTACATGCTGCAAAATTGTTACGCATCTCGTTAGTAGCATAGACGAAGATAAAATCTTACAGAGGTCATCTGATTTTTTCTTAAATGATTGTGTCAAATGAATTTTATAATCAACTGCACACCATGTCCTGATATCTTAAAGCACAAATCAATTGAGGTATTCTATTCAAATCATATAGAAGATCCGTATAAAATGTGAAGCTGCAACTGAAAGAAAAAGGAAAATATCCGTTATGGGAAAATATGGGTGCAATATCATTAGTAATCGACCAATACATTTTACAGTGATGGATTTTCACATCGAGTAAGAATTAATTGAATTGAAATCTTTAGAAATATTCAGCTTTATGAAATATGAAAAAAGATTTAAAAGGCGCGTCATATTTATGAGTTTTGTTTATTCGAATGGTTCTCATGTTTCTGTTATGATATCGATGAATGATACGAATTTCCAACAACGCACTTATTTTGATTCAGTATAATTTCAATGGTGTCCCCGTTACTTCGTGGTGCTAAAAATGAATTATATCAATTTATTTCATACGTCAATGCCGATGAAGATGTTGAATTAGTTGACAGTTTTAAAGAACGATGGTCCCGCGTATCGCCATGTGATGCAACAATATCGCTAGATAAATTTCAGCTTATTCGTACGCTAGGACGTGGTTCGTTTGGTCGTGTTGTTTTAGCTTCGTTTAAAAATGAAAGTATAAATAAAAATGACGCAAATAAATTCTATGCAATCAAGGTTATGGATAAAAGAAAACTAGTTCGTTATAAACAAATCGATCATACATTAAATGAACGTCGTGTTTTATTTTCTTTGCAACATCCAAATACTGTACGATATTTTTTTTCTTTCAAAGACAACTCATTCATTTATCTATCGCTTGAATACATTAGTGGTAAGAAAAATTCTTGTTTCTTTTTGCATCTCTTTTTTTATTTCAATACACGATTAATTTGTAGGCGGTGATTTATTTACATATTTGAGACGTACCGGTAAATTTCATGAAAAACATGTCAAGTTTTATGCTGCTCAAATATATCTTGTCTTTGAATATTTACATCATTTTGATATATTGTAAGTTCGAGAATCGACGAACATTTTTTATTGAATACGTATTTTATTTTATAGATATCGAGATCTCAAGTATGTATTAGATATCTATGCATGCTTAATGACAACATTGTCTAAATGTAATCTAGGCCAGAAAATATTTTAATTGCCGATAATGGTTATTTAAAAGTGACAGATTTTGGTTTCGCTAAACATGTGAACGGTCGAACATATACATTATGTGGTACACCGGATTATTTACCAGTAATAAGAGAATTGAAATATCACATATATAAGAGATCATCCGTCCAAAAAGGAAACATAAAATATCTCTCCTAGAAACTCTTGATAGGAATAATTTGGAAACTGAATATCAATCTTGACTACTGTCTGATTAAATTAGTTACTCCTTTTTTGTCATCATGATGACTTAGTCTCACGTTGCTAACCTGTTTCATATTTTAAAATGTATTTTCCTCATTGAATTTCTTCGACCGAGTACTAAAAATTGCTCAAGTATCGTGTAAATATTCAGTAGTCAGATTATTCAGAATATTTTAGCTGTCATAACTTGATTGGTTGTTTCAATTATACGTTGTGTCTATCTATAGATAAAAGTTTAAAGTATGATTGTGATATTCGATTACTTTTCTTTTCATATGTAGCCAGAAATTATCAAGCATAAAGGCTATGGAAAATCTGTAGATTGGTATGTTGTCACAGTTGACTAACCATATGTGACTTCTTCTCTTTGCTTCCAGGTGGACATTTGCTGTGTTATGCTTTGAAATGGCTGCTGGTCAACCACCTTTTTCTGGTAAAGATCATATTCAATTGTACGAGTATGTTCAATTAAATATTTAATGATGGTTTTACACATTCAAAAATAAATAAATGCTAATAGAACTATTGTCAATCAACGATATACATGTCCATCATCATTTTCAACGGAACTTACAGATTTAATCAAAAAAATACTAGTCATTGACGTTACAACACGACTCGGTTGTATGGCTAATGGAAATAAAGACATACAAAATCATCCATTTTTCGATAGTATTGATTTTAGTAAGATATATCATCAGACAGAAAATTCAAGTAATATACCGTGTAAGTTACATAGGATATTGTTGAGAGTTGATTACTCTTTACATTTTTTCTAATAATTAGATAAACCAACGAAAAAGGATCCATTAGATCCATCTTCACTTAGTCAAGCAGAAGAGCCCATTCGTGTATCAAGACATAATCTACATGAAGATGAATTTCGGGTGTTTTAGTAAGAATGTTAGCGAATAGGAACTTGGATAATTATAAATTAATACTTTCTTTTTGATCGATTAGAAAAATATATCAATTAATATGAGATTATACAGATTTATTATTTAATTCATTTATCATCAATACAGATAACATGAAAGACTTTTCAAAAAACAAAGAATTGAGAACTTCTAATCTCACAAATGTTGACAAAGTCAACTATCGATATTGTTGAAGACTGATTACTTTGATAGGATGGAGGTTGACCAGTTCTAGTTTCTGACTAGTATCAGTTGAGTTGATATCGAGTTAACGAAACTGATGGATATCTACATCGTATCATTCTAGAAGTATGTTTATCTTCAATTCAGATTTTTTTGACTACATTTGTTATTGTTTGTATGTTGACTGGTGTTGGTTGCATTTTATTGCCTTATATCCTACATTGGATAATTTCAAGAAAAATCTTTTTATTCTAATTTTTCTCGGTTTGATGTTTCCTGTATAGTTTGTTTCTTGATGAACATATTCTATTAAAAGAACAAAAGTAGCCCGACAAATTAGTTGAGATCGAATAAAAATATTCAAAACACATCGTAATTCTTGTTTTGATTCTATACTGATCATCAGAATCGAAATATTACATATTTGATTATAGATAATTCATAAATTGAACGATTTTTGTAGTACACCCCCAAATCTATGTTACACTAAGAGTGTAGAAAAATCTGTTCCTTGTAAGAATTGTGTTTCGGTGAATTTTCATTTCAATAAATGAAGCTTTGGTCGATACTATGGTACTGAGTGAATAAAGCATTTCAGTTAAAAATACCCGTTCAATAAAATGAATATGTTTGTTCAACAAAATTTATTTTTCATGTGTATGAAAATCACTGATTTTTCAAAAGGTACTTTTAATTAATTGGATTTAATTTATACATAGACAGTACTATTGAGTCTGATTCCAAAAATGTTCTAATTGTTTTGCTCTTCTGTTTTTCTTTCCGAATTCTCTTTTGAACCGCACACAGAATCATCTCTGATATTCTACAACTTCTCGATAACATAATTATTCATACATATTTGAATAATCAGCCAAATGATTGCAAAATCTACAATACGAACAATAATCTTCAACTCTACAAGTATGCTAGACTTCCACAAATTCATCATTTATCGATCAAATACATGTATCATTATCGTGATCGTTTATTTCGGTATATAAAAATGAGAAATAAGACTGTTGAAACAGTGGGATATCATCTTACTGACCAAAAGCAATGTACAAAGCTTGTTTATTCTTACTAGTGGTTTCTATTCATCAAATAATTTTATTCTTACTCCGTCGATACATATGTTCATTGTATCATTCACCTATTTTTATCATAGATACTATGTTGTGGATGTATTACAAGTTCATTGATAAAGATAGACAGTTTCCTGTAACTATTGTAGGTTGTATCCTAGAAGTTGAGGAATTCATCTGTTATCTAATACAGAGTTGTTTTTTGTTAATTATATATTCATTTCTGAACTATGAACAGAGCTGAGAATATACATAGAGTTCGGTATAAATATATCAAACGACACTAAATTGACATTTAAGTGTGTGAAAAACATTCACAGAATTGAAAATCGAGCTTGATACACTAGAAATGTTCATAAGACAATGAGTATAGTTTTGTGACTAAGAAATCGAAATTCTGAAAATTTTTAAGTCTTTTAAATAGCATATTCTTTTTTTAGAGAGTGGAAGCTCATCATCGAATACAAATATGGATTCTAAGACTAAGCTCTTCTATTGTCTCCATCTTATCGAAGATTACGCAGTATTAATGGTACTTTTGAGTTTTTTGGTGGAACGCACTAATATTTTTCGTACACGATTGTACTTAATTGTAAATAATATTGTCGATGAGGATGCAAAACTTCTGTTGACACTATGGTGTTGATATTTGATTTTGTTTGAATCTTGTTCAAAATACAAGAATATGTTGCTAAGGTCAATTTTCGTATATTCTATTTAGTTCACATGAACAAATCAATGGACATTGTTTCATTATAAACTTCGCTTAAGGTCTAGTACTGAAAATGCTCTCCCGTACATTCATACAATAATGGACACGTGTGAAATCTGTGACTTGTAGTGAGCTAAAAATGATAGTGAAACGAATACAACAGTGACAACGCAGTCTTCCGTAGAGTTACATTTCACTTGAAATTTCAAGAACTCTCTATCGATAGTTCAAGTTTTGAACTTTTCTTTTATGATCAGTTCGTAATCTATCCTTCACTGTTAAGATTTTCACTTTTAGTCGCAGATATTTTTACGAACAACTGCGTACCTGAAAATTTTCCGCCTCATTAGAAAATAAACCTTGTAGAAGAATGAATCATGAACACTCGTTCGATTTCTATTATGTTAGTACATCAATGGTAGAAATTGAGCATGGTTATAAATTAATGATTATGCTAAAATGCAATTCATTTATTATTATCATTAGTAGTACGGCATAGATTTTCATCAATTGTTATTGGTTCAAATTAATTGGTTTGCAAACAAAATGTAGTATTGGACTGAGAAAAAGAAGCTCTCAATGAAATGCAACTACGAAGAAGTAGATAATGAAAGACAAATGTTATTTTGTTTTTCATCAACAATCTTTCTTTTATACTTGTTAACCTTACGTATTTCTTACCACTTTTAGACAGACTCGAATGAAAGAAAACAAATCACATCCATTCTTGGTAAGTAATCAATACATCATTGTTGTACTTTATTCTCTTTGGTATGAAAAAATAAACTTTACTGTCAAGTTTTGTGATCGTAACCTCAACATACGCAATTGATTAGACTCATAGAGAGTATGAAGTAAATTCTTCAACTATTCACTACATGTTCAATATTTTGTTCATCGACAACTAGTTACACCGTGTCTTAGCTCATAATTCATATTAGGCAGTGACTCTTCAAAGATCAGACGAGTTTCATACATACAATTGCAGAAACATCTATTTACGAGAAAGCTTCCACAGAATATTTTAGTAATGGCATCTAAATGATGTTTTTCGTTTTGATTCGTCGTCGATGGAAAACTGACAACTTGATGGGTCCTAGAACGAGAGTTAAGGACTCTTTGTACAGAGAAATACGGAGGAAAACAGAAACCGTGTATGAACTTCGAATAGGAGTATCGTATACAACCGTAGTTTTCTCTGTATAAGACACAGAAATTGACCATCGTAATATGGAGCGATGTGTTACTTCGTAAGTGATTGTAACCAATCGTTCTTGTTTGATTTGAGATGTTTTTTGAAATCAGTACTCTTCACCAATTTCTGATATAGACTTTGAAAATTTCAATAAGCTTTTTATTATACGAAAGAAAAAGTCATATTCCTGGTATTATTTTGAATAAAATAGAGAAAAAGAAATCTCGATAAATACAATCACTGTTAATCAAAAGATTCCGTCAAAATGAGAGGAGGTGATGGTGCAACCACACGATTTGAATCAGTTTGAACAATAGATCTTGTTAACAAAGATGAGTGACGTTTAGGTGGTAACGCTATAAGACGTGGTCGAGCAGTTAAACTAAATTCACTATGATATGCTTCTTGTAAAATATTCCATACTGTATTTTCTAGAATATCTTCAATTAATGATGCTGTGTTTGGATTATTTTTTATCTGCTCATTTTCATCAGCAATTTGTTGTTGATCGAAATCAGACAATGACGATTGTGTTGATGATACTTGCTTAACAACCTTTTTCTTTGATTGAACTTCATGACGCGGATTAAGATGACTTTCCTGATCAATGCCTGTCCAAATAAAACTTTGATCGTTTTCATTTGTATTAGCATCATCAAGATTTGTTCGATTTTGATACTCTTTCAATAGTCGACTTTCTTGCATGTCTTGTTGTTCATTTTTGTTCCTTGGCGATCGAGTATATTGTAATTGTGAGAAGTAAGGAATCGCTTCGGCAATCATTTCTGGCAATGTTTCAGCAAAAACTCGATCAGATAAAAGATTTCGAAGTAAATCAGACACAGTACTACGAAGTAAGTCAACTTCTTCTTCGGATACTGTCAATTGATCGTTATCGTTCGAATTCGATTCATCTTCACCTTCATCATCTTCGATTAATTGATCGTTTTGATTTTTTTTTGAAGACTTTTTAGGACTCTTACTACGATAGTCACCTCCTTAAATAAAATAAAGAAGACGTACCATGTTAGCAACTTTTTCTAGTGAAGAAGAATGAAAGCTAACATTTCATTAATATTTTATTTTCAATAGCTCATATTCAGCGATCTTCGAATAATTATATGATCACTTTTCAATGAATTTCATCTTTCCAGTATGATCTAACGCAGTATTTTGAAACGAAAAGTCTGTCAACTAAGCTTTTTATGTGTTGTCATTCGATCTATACTTATTTTTCACAAAGTATTAAGATTTGTGCCTTATTGGTTGTCTATACATTCGAAAGGGTATCAAACATCGGCTTCAAATGGGGAAAAAAGATTTGAATTTATGTATTGACTAACTATCTACTTTGATGTGTAATATGAAATCGTTCGTTGAATTGATCTACTCTTTTGACGTGGAAAAATCGGACTATTATTTTTGCTGATTTATGAATAAGACGATAAATAAATGAGAACAACTAGTTAAATGATGAGTACTTGAAATAGTGACTATCTAAAAAGATCACGACTTGTTTTGATGAATGATTGAATTCATTTTTTCGCTATAGTGACTAACAAATACTATTGATTGTGTAATCAATCGAGGCTAATTCATTCTGTTCTTAGATTATCAATCTATTAATTAGATTCTTGACTATAGAATAATTTTTACTATGAAATAAATCGAGGTCTATATTTAACATATTATTTGTACGTACTTTGTATGTTTGCAATAAAATTTTCGACAATCAACTGTAGTCAATCGAAAAATAAAAATCTTACCTAAACATGTATCAATAAAGAATCTTTCTAATTCATTGTTATTCGTACATAAATCAAGATATTCATTATAAACTAATGTACGCGCTGTAAATGCTAAATGTAATAATTCAGGTATAGGCATTTGTGGCCTCATATTTTGTTTCTTTTTGGCATTTGTACGTAAACGTCTTGTACGATCAATATTACTTTCGTCAAGCTCATAATTTACTAGTACTGGAGGTAAAGTTTTACAGATTTGTAGTGTTGATCCTTGCTGAAATGGATTTTGTGATGCTTGTTGTTGTTGTTGTTCGTTTCGTAATTGCTGTTGTTTATCAATGCTATCAAGGGTACCAGTACGTAAACATTCTTTGTATTGTTCGTCATCAATTTCAAACGATTCCCATTTTTTTTGTACATTACTCTCCCATTTTTTCAAATCACTATTATATTGATTGAGCGTTGTTTCATTGTATATTTCACAAACAAGATCAATATCATGAAATGCCGGTGCTTCAATTGCCATAAATGTTACTTTTACTGGCAATGATTGCCGGGGTTGAATTTTACCGCGAACTAAACAAAAGAAAATATTGTGTTGTAGTTTTGCTTTTCTTTGGATACTACAAAAATTCATATCCACCTGGTTGAATTCGAATATGTCGAACTTGTTCGGGATTGGTCACATGCCAAATAAATGATATCGAATCTTTATATGATTGATTTTTAAGAAAAGTAACCTGTCGTTGTTTAGTAAATAGTGGTAAATTACCGAAATTAATACGATCAATCGTTAATAATGCTAGACGATCACTTAAATTCAAGGGTTTCGTCATTGCAAAATTATCTGTTGAAGATTTCGACGTATCCGATATCATATTACGTTTATCAAAGCCATGACCAACAAATGTAATGAATGCTGGGTCACAATTCTCCAAATCAATTTTTATATTGAAAATATATTCACGAGCTTCAAGTGGATTGAATACCCATTGAGTTACAAAACTTTTATTTGGAACTATGATACCCTCAGGTGTAAGACAATCGAGTACCCAAAAACCATAACTAGCTGCCGATATTTGTTCCAATTGACTCATATCAACCTATGATATAGGAAACAAAACGGAAAATTTCATATAGTTAACTATATTATATAATAATGTCTCTTCATCTTGCGACCGTTGAATAAATCGTAATCTTAAACGCGAAACCCTAGACTGATGTGATCATATTTTTTGTATGATACTCGATGGTAAACTTGAAACTGAGAATATTACCTTGAATGATCAGTAAAGTTCTCTATTAGGTTTAATCAATAGTGAAACTCAAGAGACCAAGTGAACGAACTCACAGTTCTGAAAAATTCAAAGACTACAATGATTAACTAAACGAGACTCAATTCATCGTTGATGAGAGCTTCTTGACATATGAGAAACAAAGTAAGATATATAAAAATAAAATAGCATCATCGCAATTACTTGTAAAAGGTGACTTGCTATTTTATAGGTTGAAAATTAGATCGCCGAAAAAATGAGATCTTGATATTTTTCAGAATATTTTACAGTTCAAGTTTTTTATATACTTATCGCTCATATAATGTAGCGATCCATTTTTCGTATTGAATATATTTGATAAAGAATTCATCGATTCATCAGAATCATGATGTGTATTTGACTTTAGAACTTAGTATTGAAGAAAAACAGAAATTCATGAGTTCAATATTTTTTACAAGCATCTTAAAATATAATTGACTTTTTTTTTCTTGTGATTGTACGCATTAAGTGTAGTAACATACTCTATCTCTAGGTAGAAGGAAAATCATAGACTGTAAATACTTATCAATGATAATGCAGTTATTTAGTCATTTCAATGTCAGACTTTATTGGCATGAATATATTTTGTTACAAATTTGATATCTTATCAGTCTGACTACTAAATCGTTAATTTTAAAATTAATATTCAACGTATGTTTCATTCATTGTTGTGTTTTGATGAATTATCTCATAGAAATTCTCATACCTGAAAATGGATTGGTACCGTACCACCATTCCATAATTCATACTGTTGTACAGGTGCACCTTGTGCACCTAATTCAACCGGTAATAAATGATGAATAGATGAATAGAATTGAACATATCTTTCACCTGGTTCAACACTTATACCAATTAAATTAAGCATAATTTGTCGACTACGACCGACTTTAAATATAGCTGGCAAGGTATGTTGACCAGAAAATATATGTTTGTATGTGATTGTAATCGTAGCAGTCGAACCTTTTGTTAATATTCCTTTCTTCGGATTAATGGAAAATATTTTATTATCTTGTAGTTTCATTTCATTTAATTCTTCTTCACTAAAATCTCCTGTTCGTGCCCAATATTCTAATTCACATTGTAGATCTTTAGGAAAAAGAAATGCCCAAGTTGTATCAAGATCACTACAGTTTTCAAGTAGTAAATGAACTTCAGATGGTGCAGAGTTCAGTGGTGAAGCATTAAAATTAAATGTAATAGCTTCTGGTTGTTCAAGTGGCGGTAATGTTGATATTGAACCATTGTCTACACGAGGTTTCTTAAATTGATTTGTTTTTATCGAACATATATCATCACGTGGTATATTGATTGCATACGTTAGTTCATCAGCTGTTGGCTCTTTGGCTAATAAAGCATTGATTTTATCTAAATTGAATGCTTTTGATAGAAGATTTTTACTCAATGATGCCGATTGTTGTGAACCAAGTATATCCGTAAATGCTAAATGTGGATAAACACCATGTACATCTAACGTACATAAATGATGTTGATTTTCACTTAAACATTGATTATAATCATCTAATAGTTCATAGAAAATTTCTATCTGATAATGTGAACGAGTAAACGGATGTATACGACACGGTACACATATTTTAGCTTTGCCATCAATTTCACCGAGACCATTTGGATTGGATAAAAATTCAATAATCGATATATCTTCGCTATCAATTGAATCATGATCTCTTTTCTTATTATCAAGTATTGATTGTTTCGTATAGAGGCAATATCGTAATAAACAATCACCACCATTCGTTATGTAGAGATCATGTGTAATTGATGTACCCAGAGCAACAGTACCAATGTCATAGTGTAGTTCACTAGTATGAAGAAAACCATCACGTGTTGATGCATGTATAGTTAAATGATAAATTTCTGCACCATGTTTTGTACGATCACCAACCCAACATGTTAATTTAGCTGGCATGGAAATTTTACCTTCGTCCGTTGGTTTATAAACAATAGAAAAATCTTTTTCTTCATATGGTTCGAAACTTCCATCAATAGGTTCAATAGTTAAAGATTTTATGTTCGTATCTAATGTCCAACGATATTCTAATTGTGAACGTGTCAAAGATTTTATTTGTAAATGTGTTTCCGAACTTAAGCCAATACATGTTGTTAATGCAAATATATTACCATCGTTTGGTATTGATAGACGTGCTTTTTCTTGTGTTGCAAATACATGTAGAATTTTATCGAATTTTTCACGTTCATTTAAACGAACAATAATACGTTCTTGATAAATATCACTTGTTACTGGATTGGCATGTATTGGTTTATAACGAACAATTACGATAGCATAATCACCTGGTTTTATGTAGCCATTTGCTGGTTTAAACGTAAAATTACTTATGCTGGCTTCATCGTTCGATGTTAGAAATCTATACATCAATGATGTTGTGCCCGTATTCACTATTGTTAATGTTTGATACGTGGATAATTGATCACCGATCGGTGGAAATATAAGCATGTCACGATCAAATTGACACAGTGGCAATATTTCATGATTTACATGTAATGTATTACCAAAACATGTTAAATCTAAGTGTACAGGTAACATAACGCCATAGTCAGGTACAAGTGTGAAATCACGTTGATTTTTATAGAAAACATAACCTTCGAAATGTTTCTCATGAAACATATCAACTACTGTTGGTCGAAATATAATACGAAAAGCTGTTGATTTTAATGGTAGAATTTCTGCTTCGACAGGTGAAATAGAAAATACTGATGGATTGAAGGTAAGCCATACAATTGTTAATTTTCCTCGTGTTAAATTCGTTACGGTTAAACTTTGTTGCCATTCATTTGCTGTTTCTAATGAACAATGATCAAATAGAAAACATGTTTCACTTAATGTAACATAATCGAAATGTGTATTATCTTCATTTGAAAACCAATACAAATAATTATCTTTCGATGGATTTGGCAATGGTGGCAAAACATAATCACGTTCATCTTTAATTATTTTAATATCATTTACTAATGCTTGATCGTCCGATTCTACTAAAGATCCGTTTTCATCTAATATCAATCGACCACGTTTCAAATAATCACTCAAGATTTCAAATGGATACAATGCTAAATGTTTTGTAACATATTGTGTAAAATTCAACACGTAACGATCGTCTAATACAGGTGGTTTACCACTATCAGAATGACATGTACCCAGAAGTTCAAGAAGTATGGGTGATTGATGTTCAATAAGAATAGGAACTATTTTATAATATCCCATTGGATATGTTGGTTTAAATGTGATGATTATTGTTAATTTTGATCCATCACCATTCAATGTGCCATTTTCAATTGAGAAATGAAATGGACTATCGGAAGAAGTATAAATTTGAAAACGTGATGTACTCATTTTTAAGGAATTATATAGTTCAATTGTACGATTTGTGACAGTATTCTAAAAATAAACATAAGTGACAAGTGTAATTCATTATCTTAAAGTCTTTGTTGTTGGGGGAATCTCTTCATAGATATTTCCTTTTGATTTCAACTTCGAGTGTACTTCAATAGAATAAAAGATCCTACAACGTGATTTCCATTTACGATAGAAGATCGATAAGAGTAAGTCACCATTAGGAGTGATAATATATTTATGAGTATGTATAGTTGAAACTAATACATATCTATGATCCTATGTTTTTATCAATTTTGCCTTTCTCAAATGATTCGAGTTTTACTCAATACTCTCCGCTCCTAACTCATCCGTGGAAACACACATGTAGTTTTGAACTAAAATTTGACTCGTTGTTAGATATTATCAATATCAGAATCTTCTAAAAATTTCAATCCAAAAAGAGATGTTATTCATGACTGTGTTGCAGGATTATTCTCACCTATACAATGCATCATAAACAGCAAATTCTTGAAAGTTAAACGTGTTAAAGTAGCCGAATATTCACGAAACTTATTGACATATTGACTTTGAACTTAAAATTTCCCATATTTGTTATAGTTAATTTACATTTCCTTTTCAAGAGTTACACGATTCATACAAATTATTGTAATTTACAAGTGACATTGTATGATGGCAAAACCATACAGTATCCTGGCAAGTTTTTTTTTTCTAACAATGTACTAAGACACGATGAACAAGTTCAACTCTATACTCGTTAATGAATATTTCAACACAAAAAATGATTATCATTTGAAACATCAACTAATGAATGATAGAGTATGAAAAAGGAATTTTGTCTTTCAATATCTTACCGCTAGTACTTGTCCAAATGTAATTCTTTGATGATTAATATTGATTAGATTTCCCATCGATTGTCCACTACATTCAACAACAGCCGTTACAAGATTCCCTTGTTGTGTACTAATATTAAAAAATTCTCTGTAATTTTGGTCACATGCTTTTGGTTGAAATTTGACAGGAATCGTTTGTCGTTTTCCAGCTTCTAATATTCCTTCAGTTTTTCCAAAACGAAAAGCTGTATCAAATTTCGGTACGCCCGGTATCGAGTCAATACGAAATGGTACACGAAATGTTGATTGATTGATTAGAATTAGTTCACGTTTCAATAATCCATTCATAGGCATTTCTCCAAAACGTACTAAAAGATTTCCTGTACTTTCGTCAATGGTTTCATCATCGGCATGAATAACGAGGTGTGGGAATTTGCCTACACCGTATAAACGAAGTTCATGAATCGATTGATTTCCATACATACATTTTGCTATACCAACATAAATTAATGCCCATTGAGGCTGAAATGAACACGTAAATGTTTGCGTTCCACCTGCAGGTAAAGTACATTCTCGAGGTTCAATTGAAAACGGTTCACTAGAATTCCATTCGATACTTGTTTCTAAATCACCTACATTACGTACTTTAAATGAGCGAAATTGTATATCTTGTATAGCACAGTAATCGAAATTCAACTCTTTTGGTTCAATATTCAAACGATATTGTGGAAGGAGACCAGCAAGTGCTATACGATGTTGTGTTTGATTAATATAAACAATAAGTTCATCGACATACGGAGTTTTTTCTAATGGACTAAACTGTATAGGTAAACTAAATGTAACTCCTATGAAATTAAAAATGAAGTTTCATTTATATTTTTCTTAATACTATTCCTTCGACAGATAGAAGAATTTACCTTGACTTAAGGATAGACGCCGTGGATAAATTGTTTGAAAAAATCGTGATTTAGGTACTTCATATGTAAATGTAATATTTTTTCCAGATAAATTTCTAAATGTTAAAATTTCTGTATATTCTTCACCCGGTATCCAATTACGAAAAATACAACGTTTATATGTTTCAATGCCATCCCATGTTATCCGAGCATTAGGATTTCGATAAATTAGAGTCTGTGTGCTATCGTTGGACAACTGCAAGGGTGTAAGTCCTGTTTGTTTAAGACGAATCAGACCAGGCATGTCTTTCTTTTCCTATGTGTTTTTGAATTTTGTTTTATACTGAAGTCTTTAGTTTGGTTGTCACAGATTCTTTATTACCTATAATATCAACCATGTTGCTAGATGATTATGAAGAGGTCACTTGTGATTATGATTAATTTTAATTTTAAAAAATCAGTCAAATCAATTCAAGCTGATTGAAGACTAGGAAGTAGCATATATTTCAGATGTTTTTTCAAGAATTAAATAAAATGATTCCATTTGTTCTTATTGGATTTACATATTCACCAATCAGTGATTAACTGCGAAAAAAAAGCACACATGTACATCTGACATACTGAATCGTCCCTCTCACATAACACATGTTATCGTCATAAGAAAATTCCAACTCCCACCGAATTTTAACTATATAATTCTTTTTCTGTAAAGGGAACTGAAATAAAATGTCTATCGGTAAGTTGATGCATATTCTGTACTCCAAAGTTAACATATACATCAGGTAAATATCAAATCATACGTATCTAGTCATATGACATCAACTATGCGAAAAACCTTATCTAATAAACAGCAACACATAATGTTATAGTTTGTATATTGCTGTATTTTAATCTATTTAATCTTCACTAGTATTACAGAAGCTATTTCTATATAGTTTGATCCATGAAAGCTGACTCGATGTTTTCCCTAAGAAAATATGTACAAGTCCTATTATGCTAATCTGCCTCACATGGTATAGTATAATAAGATTTATATTTCATATCATAGCCAAATTAATAAAATGCTTGCTTTATACAACTCAAATCATGGTAAGAGTGTTGATCTTTTCAGTGCCTTGTGACTTTAGTGTGTCATATATCCGATACTTTTAACAGAAAAAAAATGACATTGAAAAGTTCTGCGTTATAAGATACTATCGAATCTCATCGAAATTAATTGGTAAGCATTTGTTTTCTTTTTATAAAGACAACTAGTCAAAATCTAATTAGCGATGAACTAAAGCAAGTTGATCGTTGCACTCTTTTCTTAAATATATCATCATAGTGATTCAATAAGTGCATGTAATATGATATTCAATGTAAGATATATATGTTTGTGTAGCTCAGTATCGCATTTTAAAACGTGATTCTGTCGATCTTGAAGTTTTAAAAAGCAAGTATTCTTTCAGGTGGATTAAACTGTACAAGGTTTTTATCGCATGCCAATCAACGGAGACAACATCAATGATACATTCTCATCAACAGAAAACATGCTAAATAGCATTTCTGATAATCAAGTATAAACCTAGAGAGCTACTCCTTCAAGGTGAAAGCTGTGACTCCACGACGAATCATTAGAGTTCGAAGATTGGTCGAGAATCTGCTGACAAATATTCTGCATTATTTCTTTATATTAATCATAACCATATGGAATCGAGAAAAAAGACAAATACTGTTTATGTATCCTCAGAGAACATGTCTCTCACTGTCTGGCGTTCTATCAATGTGCTATACTTGATTAAGTACGATTTTACAGTTTATTCACTAAAAACTTACACTTGTCAAACAAATGAACGATCTTTAAGAGAAAAAAAGAATTTTCTTCATCTTAAAGACATCATTGAAATTTTCTTCTAGTTTTAGATGTCTTTCCATTTTTCATCTTACTTCTATTTATTTTATCAAGGTCTCTATGATGCACTGGTTAATTCATTTAATGTATTAACAATCGATGATGCTTTCAGCGACGGACCAACGCAAATAAATTCAACTAAACGACATCCACATCAACCGAGATCAAACAGAACCTCATCATCATCAAATAAGAGTCGTGTTAAATCAAACCTAGCACTTTTATGTTTATTCAATGGTGGAATACTTCTTGTTGGTGTGCTTGCTTTTAACCATCTTTTCTTGCCTGTATTGCATCAAGTATTCAATGTATTGGCTGGATTAGAATCATCATCATCATCTCGACCATTATTAATTATACAGCGTGTCTTAACTTATACATTCAATTTTTTATGGCTCATTCCAGCATTTATCATATCAAAATTTGTCAATTCATATTGGTTTCGTGATATAGCTGATGCTGTCTATAAAAAATTAACTAAAGGGAGTCAATCACCACCAGCGTTATCATTTTCTCTTGCAATAAGTGATATAACATTTAGTTTAGTTCTGCAAGTATTCTTTGTCATACAATCGACGATTATATTACTTATACCTGTACCTATACTCAATACAATATTTGGTCATATGTGTCTTTGTTTACTGTATTCATTTTATGCATTTGAATATGGATGGATATATGCAAACTTGAATGTTAAACAACGTGTTGAACGTATTGAATCATATTGGCCGTATTTTCTTGGTTTCGGCCTTCCATTGACGATTCTTTCAACGCAACTTTCTAAATCAGTTATTATAAATGAATGCATTTTTTCTATGTTATTTCCATTCGCTATTGTTGCCGCTACGTCAGTCGATTTTCAAGAACTTATGAAATCAGAACCAGCAAAATCAAATATTATAACGTTAAATGTATTTGCTGGTTGTATACGTTTAACAAGTCGTCTATTTGATATGCTCAAACGAAAACGTCCTCTAGCTACAAAACCCATAGGCCAATAATCCGAGCAATAAAGACTATATTCGCCTTTGTTTTTTCGTTTTCATGGTCACCGTTAAAATGTATTTTTGTTGACATCCATTTACTTTGAACGCGTACGATAGATTCATGCATATATATACATATTTTCAATTTTTCTTATCAAACATATTTTTGAGAATGTTAAATGGCAAACATAAAAAAACAAAAATTTTAGACACTTATTCACATACGTTGGTTATGTTCATTTCTTTTATGTAAAAACAATCATTTAGATGAAGCCTATGAAAGACATAGATATAGAAATTTTTCACATGTCAATAAAATAATTCTTTACATGTGTATTTGATCTTGTTAATGATATAATTCTTCTTTTTCGATCAACTTACTTGACAATATGTTATAGAGTGATATATGAATTTTTACATCGTAGAAAAATGATCGATAGTTATTTAAAAGAATGTAACTGTTAGTAGTAGAATAGCGAAGTATGAACGTTAGTTCTTTCATTCAAGATGCATAAGTATTAATGCAAGAGATTTTTCATGAAAACCATAGTGCCCTTTTTTTCCTTTACGTGCCTATTCTATGTCATGCGAACGTTATGCTAAACTGTTACAATCATATAGTGTACAGAAAACTTCGACATCGTAAACAACTTCTTTGTGGAGAGTTGTCGATTAAGAAGAAAAACACAATGAAAAGAAGAATAAATGAACTAACACTGAGATCATAAATAGGATGTATTCAGGATAACTTTAGTGACTCTTATATTGACACTAATCATAGAGAGGTCAGCATAGAAATCGTTTGATACGAACTCTTCATTTGCGATAAAAAAGGTAGCATTGAATTCTCGAATACAAAAATCAAACATAATGAGATTAGTTCTTTATACAAAAACATCTGAAAACCCTCTATCAAACTTGTCGATGCTTATCACACAGTTCAGTCGATTATTGGCCAGCTCTTATGATATTAAATCAATTTTTTTTATCGATTATCAAAGTATTGAAGTGTATTGTTGCACTTGAACGAACATTTTCCCCAATACCAAATAAACCTACTACCATTCGAGTACGTATGTATGCACAAGAGATGAAAATTGAGAATATCTTGGATACCTAATACCAGAGAAATATGAACACGAAACTTGATTATGACACAACAATCTAGAATTGCTACAAGGAAAACTTTGGGATCAGTATATATTCCTCACGTGCTGAATGAAGATTTGATTGAATGTCAAGTTCTATCGACGGTCATGTCAATGCTATTATTTTTGTTTTTTCTCATAAAGTACAATTTTAAAAGGATTTTAGCAGGAGCATGGATATCGTAGTGAATTACAAATGACTCGACTTTAAAAGGATTTTCATTCGCAATTAACTAGTTTCAATTTACAGGTAAATAAATATCGATTAGATATTCAATATAAATCTCTTTTACTATCAGTTGAGACTTAGACTATTAATTGGTACTCGATGAAAGTTATATTCATGATTAATAACAAAACTTAATACAAAACATTAGAAACTCTGTCATATTCTTTTTATGGTTTTGTAAAAACATTTTTTAGTCTCCGCTGACGATTCTTATTTCTTGTTGTTTCCCATCGACGATTGTGAGGTTCGGCTGGATCAGTTTCTTCTGGATTATCATACACTGTACTAATGTGTATTTCTCCTGGTCGTTGTCGATTACCAGCAGCAAATCGTTTGTTAGGATCTCGTTCGATTCGTTCACCTCTATATCCTAAGCCGGTTTTGTCTCTGATCGATAATTTTCCACCATCGGCTGAAAGTGCTTCAGTCATACCAATGATAGACGAACCAAGACCTTCACCATCATGCCATCCGGCTCGTTCTAATAAACGTCGTCCAATACCCTACAATTTAATAAAATGAATCATTTACTATGCGCATAAAAATCGATCTACTCTTACCTTAGTATGCTTTTCGAATGCACCAATTCGTTTATGTTCTGGATCAGTTTCATTCGATATACGACCTTGACGAAGATCTTCTTCTCGACGCATACCTTGTAATTCGTTTCCATCACGATCAGCCGATCCTATCATATTAGAAGACGATATGGTTAGATCGAATAACTAGAATTATTCTATACCTGCACTTTCATGATACATGCGCATATCAATATCTATATCGTCGGCCATATCCAAATTATCAAAATCATGACCTTCATGTTCTTTCCAAAAAACATCATCTGTATAGAAAACTAAACCACTACCACCTTTTTCCCATTTTAATTCAATTTTATGTTCAAAAAAATATGGCGACGTTCGATCTTGTTTTGTTACATCATCATATTGTGCTTCGTGTCGATCCCACTCTTCAAGTTCATCTTCTTCTTCATCGAGTTCTTTATCTTCCGTTGATTCTTCAATATCATTTCTTTCACGTTCATCATCTTCCTAGAGATAACGAATGAAGAAATTCAAATAAACCAAGTAATGGTTGAAAAACAGCATTTACTTTTTGTTTATTCAATTTATCAAGTGTTGTTTTATCTTGTTCAGAAAGTATTTCATGACCTTGACCAGTTTTTAATTCTGTTTCATCCGACTCATCTTGCTCATCTGTATCGATTTCTTCAACAATTGTACCATAATCAAAACCAACACAACCATATTTTCGTTTCGATCGACATTTAGGAAAAACAAGTCCCAACTTTTCTATTGACAAACAAAGGATTCACACAAATCGAATCAAAAATTAATGTATAGCTTACTAATTGTTGTCGAAGGTAATCGACATGCATTAATTTCATTGAGAAAATATGATGTTGGTGTTCCAACATTGCCTTGTGGATAAACAAGTTTCGGAGGTTTTAATTCAATTAAATTATTTGTTATTGCTGGATCTAGTTACATCAAAGAAATAACAGTGCTGCAAGTGCTTCTTGTCGAAAATCATTTTATTCCTCATATGTGAATTTTATCGATACACGAACTTTAACAGTTAGCCAACAATATATATATATATACTCCGCAGTATACATAGTGCAGACTAGACTGAGTCTAAGCCTATAAAAACAAAATTTTTTGATAAATTCTCATCTGTGATATGAGCGTCTCTCGTGATCTGAACATGAATTTATGTTTCTGAACGTTAGTTGTAGATATTTTCGACACTAAATTTTGATCGTAATTCCTTAAATACTATTCATCACATCAGGTACTTACCATTATCTTCACTTGTAACTTGACTAATAAGACAAATCGATGACAAATAATTTCCTTTTATATTAATCCAATGTTTTCGATGATAGAGACGTATAAATTCATTTAAGCGTTTATTGTAAATTTGAACAAAACACATTTGAGATGCATTCACGACATTCGTTGATGCTGTCGGCATAGGGCGATGACGAAAATGAAAACATCGAAATGCTTGTGTCTCAACGAATAATGAAAAAAAATTTCTCAAATCAGCTGAACGAAACGATTTAGGTATTGCTGAGATCAGTACAGTTGTAAACGGCTCATCAGTCACTGTATTTGTTGTTACTTTCAACGACATATATGTATACATATATATATATATATCTGCAATAAGAAAATCTAGTCCCGTATTTTATTTGTTTTTGTTTTTAGCAAAAGATTAAAAGACAAAGAAAAAATGAAATCATTTTCAATCATCAACTACATGACAAAAAATATCAACAAAAAAAGACAAATATAATAAATGAAGAAAATTATTTATAAATAAAAGCAAGTGTACAATAAAATAATATTCATTTACATCGCTTCGAATTCATCAATACGTCGTTTAACTAAAATAGATTAAAACATAAAATTAGAACTACAAATATAGTTAGAACATACCCGTTCCTTGACGAATATTTTTTAATGTATGATATTTGTTCATATCTTTATCAGTCATATTCTCTCGACAGATCTTATTCTCGTGTGTATCTGTTGTTTTCTGTCGTTGTCGTAGATCTCTACGTTCTTCCTACGTTATAACGAAATATTTAAATTTAAGTGTGACACAACATAAATTTCTTTTCCAACGTGTCATAACAATCACAAGTACATGTGTATGGATGTATTCAAAAGCAAAGCTAGAGTGTACATATTTCATTTAAATATGAGAAAAGAATATGAATGTGTGCAGGCAGTAGGTGTTTATTTCCAAGATCAACAAGCAAGATCGCACGGAAAAAATAGGAACTAATAAACCAAAAAAAAAGACAAAAGAGGAAATAAAAGAAATGATAAACATGATGAAATTTTTAGGTTATTTTTTTCTTGTTTTAAACTACATACACACAAGCACACTTTAATATGAGAAAAAAGAAAAAGAAAGGGAGACGTTGCTTAGACTTTTCTTCTTCTAGAATAGATACATGACAACTTTAAGTTTAACAAAATGGTTCTCAATGCGAGAACGAAATCGAATAAGAACGAGTCGATCAATTGAATCAAACGGTTTAGGCGACTTAATATTCTTTTGCTTTTTGGAATGAGGCTAATAATTAAATGATTGTTCGATTTCGCTGCTTTATGTTTAGAAGGAGAAAAAAAAACAAGAAACACAGAAAGAGAAAATAGCAGCAGCCCAGACGCGCGCGTACGCACACACACACACACACAGACATGAAAAAAAAAAGAAACGCACTTAATGTTATGATATTTGGAATGATAAAAAAAGAAGAAAAAAAAAGAGAACGATAACGAAGAAATTTTTCCATGATTTCGTTTTTCTTTTTACATAGACTCAAATTCGTCGATACGCTTTTTCGTATTGCCCTGTCGAATCATTTTTAATGTTTTGTATTTGTCTCGACCTGACGCAACATTTTGTTGATGCAGACGATCATTTTCAGTAACCTTGTTTGAATTTTGAACAGAACCCAATTCATCTTTGAGAGCCTGAAGCAGCAATGAGCGTGAATATGTGAAAAAATCAAATAGTGAAAAGAAATCAAAAAGGGTTTCCAATTATTTGTTTGTTTGAAAACCCATTCGTTCAGCAGAATACAATATTTACCTCAAGTTTTCGTTTCATATTGTGATCTTTTGTTGTTGCAGTCGTACGATCTTCTTCGTGACGTGAAGCAAAAGCATTTGTACGAAGTTCAACACCTAAGAACATAATGTGAGAATAGTAATCTATGACAAGACGACTATTGCATAGATACCTCGACCATTACGAGTAGTACTGTTATCTTCTTCGTCACTTTCTTCATCTTCCATTGGATTTCCATACTCGCCTGGATGTTCCGTGTAATGATGATTGTTTGGTTGCTGTTGAGCTTGAAGTACCTAAAAATGTTTCAACACAATAGAATTCGATTCGAAAAATACAATTCTATTAGTTAATTAATTGTCTGAGCACTTTCCTGTTCCCTTTTTGTTTTAGTTATTTTTTTTTGTTACATCGCGTACCCCAGGACGAGAATGTCCTCTTATAAAATGACGGTGCTATAAGAAAAAGAACAAAGAAGACCCTTTATATTTATATATATATATAAATACATATAAATATTTGAATATATGTTATGTGAAATTTTCGTGCAAAAGAAGTCGTTTTCATTTTGCTTTTATAACGGGAAAATTACCGATTTCTGGAATAGGACGAGAGATTTTTTTAAATTGAACTTAATATGAATATTGAATTAAGCAAGAACATAACATACTCTCATTTTGGCTTCACGTAATTGCTCTTCGAGTTCTCGTGCTTCATTCTCTTTTTGTTGAGCTTCGAAGGCTTTTTGTTCAGCTAATCGACGTGCTTGTTCGATTTCTTGTACCTACAAGAAGATAAAATAAATTCAATTCAATCCAAAAAGAACTACTGAAACAAGTAAAATGCAATTTTATAGATGATAATGACCATCACTTATTCGTTCATCTGTCTGCCTATGTTCTCAATGAACGTGAACATCGAAAGATTAACTATTGTATGCGAAATATTCAAGTCGGTTGTAATTCTCGACCGATTTTGCATGGGTCATACTCGAAAATTATTGCGTAGTATCAAAATGACCACACTCAAATTAGCAGTAAAATGTAGCCGATGCCCGCTAACTATAACATTTGTTTCTAAACGAGTATCAAATTTAAATGATTCAATTATAAACTCCATTTATCTGCGAACTTTTTAACCTAAGTATCACATCTCTCATTGTAATTCTTATATGATTTTAACGTACAATTTTGTCCTTTTCTTCTTGTTCAAAGCGAACACGTTCCATCATTCTTTCATGTTCTCGTTCAGCTTCTTCTCGTTCTTGCTTCAAGCGTAGTTGTGCGTCTTCTGCTTGCTTTCGTTTTTCTTCTAATTCTTTTGTTATTCGACTTTGATCTTCCAAAGCTAAAAATAATCATAAAACATACACCTATCATATATATTTCATCCGAATGAATTCGAAAACAAGAGGGATAAAAAAATAACACGCAAATCATCACAGAAAAAAGATCTATATACATAAACATGTATATGCGCGCAACAATAGGATAACTAATAATTGAAATCAAGCAGTGATTTTTTTAAATAGAGCATCTCACATTTAAGTCTTATTAGAACATGAGTAATCCTAATGAATTATTCTAAAATGAATAAAATGTTAACATGTAAGTCAAAGTAATAATCACCTCGGCGAGCTTCGGCTGCACTTCGTTCAAGATCTTCGACTTTTCTTCTCATTGCTTCACGTTCTTGTTCAGCCTGTTTACGACGCTCAATTTCAGCTTGAATTCGTTCGCTTCATAAATAAATCAATCAACAATAGTTTAAAAGAGAATTTAGAAATACACAATACAAAAGTACCGTTCTTGAAGACGAGCTAATTTTTCTTCTTGAGCTTGTGCTTTCATTTGTTGTACTTCAATCGTTTCTGCTTTTCGTCGACGCATATATAATTCATGATTACCCATACAAAGTGATAATATTCGTCGATTTATACGAAGTCTTGGTGCGTAGAAAATGAAGTCTGGTGATTTTTTTTCCATAGGTTTAATAACAAATTTTTTATCGTTAAATGAGATATTTCGAATTTCACTCCAAGGAAAACCGATTTTAGGTGTTAACCTTAAAGAAAAAGGAAATTGGAAATTTTCTTTCGTGTTCATTTAAACATAGAAAAACGTTTTACTTGTCTTGTTTATCGTATATATTAAGACCAAGTGCATCAACACCAAGATAAAGTTCAGTACCTTTCTTATTACGTATATCAAAATAATTAACGCCATACATTTCAAGATCTTGAGCAATTTTAAGATATTCAAGCATGGATTCCTCTCTGTAAAAAAGAGAAAATATGCATTAAGAACTTTCAACATCTAATCTTAGTAAACGAAAGTCATCGAATGTGCAAGATGCATGCTGTAGGCTAGAAAGACATAATCATGTTAACTCAAAATTCATAAATAGGACAAAACAAAATCGATTCTACAGACTAGCTCATACTTCATTGTCCATTAATGTATTCTGATTATCTATGAACTTGATTTCATCTAGGTTTTCATGACTAATCGGATATTGATGAAAAAAAATCTATTTACACTTCGCTGTGGGTCATCTGTCATTGATATTTGATCAGATCATACTGTTATCTAAGCATAAAATTTGTATTTGATTACACAATATAGCTGTTGAAGTTCAGGAGAAGACATGATATTTCCTAACAACGATTGTATTGATAGAAAAAACTCAAGTACAATACTCTTCAATTGCACACAAGCACTTAGATTAAACGTCATTGATATCTTGTTGATAATCAGAAAATTAGTCATATAATTGATTTTCTATAGAACTAAGTTCTCATTACACATTAGATAGAGCTACGAGTATTAGATTATGACATTACTCTTACTTGAGCATTCCACGATGTTCTTTCCACCAATTGACAACACGTTTTTCCCATTCTTCAGGTGATAATTGAAATTGTTCCATGACACGTTTAGGTAAAAGACGTTCATGAACTAATGATCCCGTTCGATTATTTTCATCATTGAAATCTCCATGTTTAGCTTGCATAGCATATGATGCAAGTAGAACACAAGTTTCTGGTGGGCAATAGATTTCATCAGTGAGAATCGATTCTTTGACTTGAAGAAAAAATAATTTCTAATTGAAAATAAATTTTCAATAGAGAGAAAACACATAGAAATTTAATATAGGAATCTGTTTGTTTGATGGAAATTATTTACTTGTGTTATTTCTTGTATGAGTTCTTCGGATACTTCTTCGGGAAAGAAACGAGCACGAAATTTAAATGTTAATGGTTGTGGTAAATTCTTTTTTATATCTTGACCTAGAACTTTTTTATTTAATTTTAGCCAACATGGAAAATCTTTGGAATCCGTATATTGAAGACCAAAGAACCAGATTTCACGAAGTGCAATTGTTTTCACAACCTACAAAAAGAAAATAAATATGTTGAAGAGAATTCAATTTAATTTTCAATAGAAATTCAATACTAGAGAAAAACTTTTCTTAAAACTCTTCAAATTTCTTATCTAGCAGACGAACTCTCCAAATGTTATAAATGTAACATATAGAAATAACAGTCTGCATAGAGTGATCAAATTTAGAATCGAACCATGACAATAATACGTCTTATACAATTGAACTAAAATAAACTTACTTGATCAAAGAGTTGTTTACCAGTTGTATTCGGTTGTATGGCGAATTCAAGCTCCGAATCCATCGTAACTACCCGTACATTAACCTAAAATACATACAATCGAAATAAAACAAAGCGCTTTTTTGTGTTCGATTGACTATGTTTTGTTTTGTTCAATGAAAACATCAAATCTCATAAATGTCAAAACAACCATATATCATAATCTCAAAAATGAACTTGTTAATATTTATAATATTTCTCTCATACTTTTACGCTTATTAATTTATACATCTGTATTTTGGTTTCTCGGTCGATATGGCTTTTCATTAATATGGTTATTTGCCATAGCATTAATACAAACTATAGAACAACGTTTTCATCTATTGCGTATTGAACAAAGAAAATTTTTTCGACAATTAACTAATGATATTATACATTCAACGAATGATAAACATTTAACAGAATATCTCGATTTCGATCGATGCGAATGGTTGAATAAATTAATCAAACAACTATGGCCAAACATATCGAAATATGTTGAACACATGGTTAGAAATACGATAGAGCCCGAAATTAAAAAACAAATATCAGGCCTTTCATTTGAACGTATTGATCTCGGTGATTTTCCACCACGTTTAGGTGGTATTAAAATTTATACAGATAATACACATTCAGATGACATTATACTTGATATTGAATTATACTATGGTGGTGATATGCAAATTAAAATGAAATATCATAGTTTAAAAATTGGTATTAAATCACTTTATTTACATGGTCAAATGCGTCTTATACTTAAATCTATACGAAGAAAAATACCATTTATCGGTGCATTAGAATTATTCTTTCTTCGTATACCAACGATACATTTCGAATTAACTGATATCGCTAATCTTATTGAAATACCTGGTCTATATAATTTACTAGTACTATCATTAGAACGTATATTAAAAACATTTTTTGTCATACCAAATCGTTTAATTATTGCATTTATGAAGGATATTAATATAAATCAATTGAAATTTCCTAAGCCTGATGGTGTTTTACGTATTGACATAATTGAAGCTAATAATTTACCTATTAATGATCATTCAAGAATACGAAAAACACATAAAATCCATGCTTTTGTCATTATTAATATAGGTCAATATAAATTTAAAACATACAATAAAAAAACTATTAATCCAAAATGGTACGAAACATTTGAAGTTCCTATTGAACAATCGCACGCTCAGCAACTTCAGGTAATTTGTAATTACGAAAAGAACAACAAGTTCTTTCCATAAGAAAAAAAAAATAACGATAACATTATTCACAGATCATGAATAGATTTCAGTTTAGAATACGGATTCTTTCGAATTTTCAATGATACTTTTACGTATATTTACTACATTTCATTCTACAATGAAATGATCTCATGTGGCTTCTTTCAATAGATATAAATATCGTTCATTCTTATTAAAAAGCGAAGCCATACAAATTGATCTCAAATTACTTATATGAACATAGCGTTTATATCTTACACGCGACGAAATTACATCTCATAGATAGAATCATGAATGTAAATGATGTGAAGATAAATTCTAAAACGGTTCTATGCTTTCTTCATCTTCAAAATCTTACGGACACATTACTGAAAGTTGGATTCGTTCAAGAGAGTTTTTATTAGAGAACTTATATCTATATTTTCGTCATTCTAGAAATCAAGTTATTCTTAAAAAAAAGTCTTGACAGTTTTCTTTTTCCGAACAAGAAGGGCTTCTTCATGACTTTTATTGGCAAAATATCTCGTTTATATATATAAGAGTAAAAATATTTACATCGTACTCATTCATGAAGCCACATCAGATCATACTGTCAGAGAATATTGTCTTAAAAACGTACGAAAAATATCAGTATAAAAAACAAAATCCATCATTCGAAGACTTTCACCTCAAATATTCTTTTAAATCCATCGTAATATTAAAAATATCTAATGCTATTATCTCTGATAGACAGTTAAAGGTGTCATCTTTTTACTAGACTGAAGAAAAAAAAATTCACTAGTAATAATCATCATCTCTAAATATCTTTAACGACCAATTGATTTTCATATATATTCGACAACTTAATTTTTTCCTACAACACTTTTTCTACTAATGGCATTAGTTAAGAAATCATAACAGACGAAACTTCATTTCAAAGTTTGCAATTAATCTTCTACTTAAATATTTTCTACTCATCATTCTATCCTCTCAAATATGACTAATTCATATTTTTTGAAAGCTATAGATATCAGTATTTAATGCTAATGCTGGTATTGATGATTATATTGGTACATTAAATATTTCTATCGATAGTATCAAAGAAAAAAATGATTATGTTGATCAATGGTACAATTTAATTGGAACGAAAAATTCTACAATACATATTCGCGTACATTGGTTTTATTTAACGAATAATTACGATTATTATCAAGAGATTCAAAAGATTAATCAAGAACATCATCAGTTGATGTTCTCGAAAATACCATATAAATTATCAACATCATTACTTATTGTTTATATTGAACGTGCCGAACAATTACCATCAGTACAACATGGTAAAACTTTTGATATTTATCCATTTTGTTTAATTAAAATTGATAATTATCAAGAAAAAACATCAGTGATTAAAAAATCAACAAATCCATGTTGGATGAAAAGTTTTATGTTTATGCTTAGTAATCCTGAACAATCACTATTACAAATCAATATCAATGATTCAAATAATAAAAATCATATTATTGGTACAGTTGAAATATCAATAAAAACTTTGATGAATGAAAAAGATTGGATTATCAATCGATCATATCCATTAAAAGGTTCATTAACTAATTTACTAAATACGAAACTTTATATTAAATTACAATTACAAATTATGACTAAAACTCATTCTACTCTTGATCCAAAGCATTCATTTGATTTTAGTATGAATGATTTACAATCGTATCATTCTGTTGAAAATATAATTCGACGAAGAAATTCAAATATCAAAGTTCATATGATTACTAGAGAAAGTCATCAGCCAAGTCGAAATCGACAAAAAGTACTTCCCATGAAACAATCATATTGTTTTCAAACATGTTTTACATCATGTTTTAAAAACAAACAAAAACAGCAACCAAAGGAAATAATAAATCATCGAAATGAATATAAAAAAGAACTATTGAATTAACTTACCGTTTTCGGTGACATGGTTGAAGGTTTTTTCTTTTTTTTTCGTGTGAGTGTACGTAGAGGTTATTTCAAAAGCTTAATCGATATTGTTCAAAACTATTGTATGCATAGAGATATCGTCTATCGGCCGTCGTCCACAATGTATATGTGCGTGTGTTTATCTAAAACGATTGACTGAAATAAAGAAAGAAATATTTGGAGGTGGAGGAGGTGGAGAACGACGAAAAGAAGAGAAAGAAATGCGATGTGTGTCAATAGTGCTGCTGTTAAAATCAGTGGAAGAAAAAAAACAAGTGTGATTCACTTCTGTTGTCATATCCTGAAACATAATATACTGTGTACTAACATCAGGTTGTAATAGTAATAATAGAGAGACGTAAGTAATGAATAGAATAGTTCTTAAGTTATATGATCTAAGACTATGAACAAATGAGTGCAGAAGACGAACAAACATGACATAACACGAAATAACAATGACCCTCTTCGAATGTCGTCGATCGATAGATTGATTGCTAGCAGTAAAGGATCATGAGATATGATTTTCAAACAAAATGCACGTGCTAAAATCTAAAATATGTCTAAGGCATTAAGTAAATAATAGAATACTGAAGAATGTTTAGATTTTGTCATACACAAAAAAACGAACGAAAATGACATGGAGAATTTTCTTTCTGTCTTAGAACTTGTTTTAAGACACACATACACATATAATTTGTCACAAATATATCAATGTCTAACGAATAATAAAATTAAAAAAAAAACGAAGACCAGCTAGAACGGATAAACTATCAGCAAGAAATGATGAATATTGCAACAAATATGTAAAATATGTCATTCCTAAGGAACTTGTTTGAGACGTGATTTCCTGTCGCAATGAAAACTGAAGGTCATATTCTTATCATTTTTTTGCGCACTAAAATATTCGTTATAAGATCATTCATTCATTCAATGCAGAACAAAGAAAATTCTGAACAATATCATCATTAGTAAACTTTCTAAAATTATTTGTCTAAAACCTCAGTAAGTCTCATTCATTATAAATAGAAAAAAATGATCATCTTGTTAATTATTCTTTTTTTTTTTGAAGAGATTGATTGCAGAATAAAAGTGTGCGTCATCTTGACCTACTCTTATATACACATACGTATTCGTATACACATATAGGAATGTGAATGTACTATTTTTATCGATGTGAAATGAATGAATAATGAATGAAATGTTATTATAAATCGATAGTATCAGCTCAATGGTATCATTGCCTCACATTGCTCGCCCATTTTATGACTCAACGTTCTTTAGTTTTTTATTCTTGTGTTCGACTATGTTTTATATCCAGGTCAATAGTATAAGTTCTGCTAGCTCAATTTGCGTGTAATTTATGTCTAACACGCAAGCAGACAGACTATCGAATTATGTGTCCAACACACACACATATTCATCTATTCAATTCTCTGCAAATATTATGTAACTATTAGTAAACTTACCCCATTACAAATGTGCATATGTATAGATTAAAGACTGTTGTTGTTTTTTAACCAAAATCGAAAAAAGCTTACGAGGTAAAAATCAAGAGAAGAGAAGGAAAGAAGAAATGAAATTGAAAATTCTAAATAAATAGCACTGATCTCTATTTTTTACATATATCGAGGATTAAGTCTCATGCATGTTGTTTCGCATTTATCTTAAGACGGTGATGGCCACTATATATTGCCGCTATTTTAACAAAAGCAGTAGAGTGAACAAACAACTGAAGGGAGACACACACAGAGCGACAGCGACATACACACACAGAGAAAGAAGAAAATGAGAGATAAGAAGAAAGTCAATTGTGTACGAAAAGGAGAGAGAGAGAGAGAAATGAGAGAAGTAGCAGACAGATACACAATAAATAATTCAGACGAACAGCGGCGTCGGTGAAGCCCGTAAGATTTCAACCATTAATTTACTGTATCGAAAGAGAGAATTCTTCGTTTGCCTACGTCGTACGTTTGGAAGGGAAAAGAACAAAAAAATGAGAAGAACGAACGAACGAACAAACGATATGTACAATACACGTTGATTCTTCTCCTTCGTCTTCTTCTAATGAGGTCGAATATGAAAGAATGAAACTGATGTGGTTGTAGATGATGATAACGTGTCATTTTTGTACAATATTATCTTTTTCTATTCGACTGGTCAAGTTAAAATAAAATAAAAAAGAATAAAAATTCGAATGAGTCTAAACGGTATCAATCACACTAATTTATTCAGTGTCGTCTGCGATGAAAAACGAGACAAAAGAAAAATAATGAATGACCGATCTTGAGGACATACAGAGAAAATAGAGATGAGGACATACAATGAATTGAGTTGGCTCTTGTCACGACTTGAGACGAACGTATATTTATATGCCTTTAGGTGTCAATATAATAAAATAGGCATAAATGAAAAAATATTTTTGACAATTATGAAAAAGAAGGACATATTCTAAGTGAATGATTTACTTGAACATATATCAATGATTTAATGAGTATAAAATAAAACTAAAATCAAACCTGGAAACGATAAATGTGTTTTTGTTTGAAAGAAAACAATTTTACGCAAATTTTTTTAACGTAAATTTTATGACGTATATAGATAAAAAATAAACGGACAAAAATACGAACAAATCATTGAATGAAAGTATTTTTCTACTTACCTTGATGACTCATATATTTCTTTATACATCCATCAAATGATTCGACCAATCAAAAATGGATTAATGGAGGCTAGAGCGATGCTCTCATGTCCTTACACGTTGTCATCAAAAATCAAAATGATTTCATTGAATTCACTTACAGTGAGAGCCTAGATTCTTCTTTTGAACCAATGATTGGTTGCTTAAAGAAAAAGATAAAATAAAATAACGATGCTATGATTGTTACAGATTTTGTTACATGAAGTAATTCCCTCACCCAACTTGTTCTATGTTATCTGTGCGGCTGTCATATCAGATCATTCATATTGAAGTAATTGTTTCTTGTACTAATAAAATATCATTTATCTCTACCATATTTGTGACTAACCTGGTATTTTGTTGTTGTTTTACAAATCGTATTAATCTCTTGATTATCAGTATCTTCTGAATAAAATCTAGAAAGGTCAAGGATGATAAGCGTCTCTCTGATCACAAAAGGAAAAATGCATTCTCATCAACATATACAAAAATATTTTTGTTTCAATTGTCTAGGTAAATCAGAAATGAAAGGTGAATGAAAGAATGAGAAAGTTGTGGTGCAACTGAAAAATCTGATATAAAAGAGAAACAAAATCTGGTATTAGATTTTAGAATATATTCATTTTTAACATCGTGTCATTGAGTTAAAAACTATGAATCATAAAATGGCGCTCTAATTATTTCATTCCTACTCAATAAGATATATCAAAGAAGAATAAATATTAAGATTTTCACTTATATCGTAAGCTGTGTGATTGATTCAAAAACTAAATGAAACTAATGAATCTAATAGAATCATCGACCTATTTATCTAGTACATCTTGAATGATAGTCCTCAATAAAACTCAATTCATATCAAAGATTACTACTATGTGACATTATTTAGACACAATGAAAGGCAATTTTTCAATTCTATGGAAGACTTGATCACGGTTACTAAAGATATATTACCATTTACAATGGCATGAATAGGAGTATTCAAGTTCAATAACTGTCATGAAAAATAACATTTGAATGGACAAAACTCTGAAAATTTTTCACACGATTATTCTGGTATTTGTTTGTCTATATCAACTCTTTTGAATAGAAGTTCGAAATGACCATGAAGTTATCTAGCGTTCGATATACGAGGAAAAGATATTTGTTGAAACGAGTCTATCTCATATATATTATAAGGTTTGAATGAAAAAAAAAGTGATAAATTATACGTAGCAGATTATGAACATGTTGATTTTTATTTATGTTCCGTGTCACAATTTGTCTCTATCGTTAATGTTTATTTGTTACAAAAAATAGTCGATGTTGAGTTTTTCTGATTGAATGAAGACGTCACTAATGACAAGTCGTATCGAATTCTCAAGATGAAGTATGAAAACTAACAGTTAACTCTTTACTATTTGAAATAGTTTTAAAAAGAAAGCATTACTTATTCTAAATGGTAAATTGAATAGCAACCAACTATGCACATCGACACTTTGTGTACGAGTGTCTTATCGTTTCTCAATAAAGCCGATGATTAGTAACAAGTATACATCGTATTCTTTATATTTCTTTCCAGTCAGGGTCGACCTTATTTTTCAACGAATAACATGTTTACTGGCTTGAACCATCTCAACTATAGTTAGTACACTAGTGTCCAATCAAGCAACCATAAGAGCAAAAACATTTTTTTCGGTTGCATTTCTGATAAGAGCCTGCTACGGTAAGAGTTTTTGTTATTTTACAAATCTAGATTAAAAAAATTTCGGTTGCATAGATTTCTATGCATTCATTGGCAAACATCAACTGCTACTGTATGAAACTACTTTCAGAACTAGGGGAATAGAAAATCATTTGACTCTTCAAAAGTTTCGTAAGAGAGAAATGTATGTGAGCAACATTGATATCATGATCACGGTCAGATCCAACTGTCCTTTGTATCGAATCTTCCATTGGGAAAGATCAATTAGGACTGCTCCTGCTTGATACGGGTAGTTTCAGGGAGATGATATTCAGAGGTATCTTTTGTTAGAAGGTAAGTTTCTTATATCAAACGAAAGTAAACTAGCGGTTTATTTATAGTTAGTTTATGTTGCTCTCCTTGCGAAGACCAGGGACAAGATTTCTGATCAATATTCGATAATGTTGTATAGTTTTTTATTCAGAAAGAATTTTACGAGTTACTGTCATTCATTTCATATGATTATGATTGATTCAAATATTAAAATATCTACTAAAACACAGATATTTCGTTTCATTTAAGTCTTTAAAACCAAACCTTAAAATTGACTTACAACTTGAACTACGAGGTAAGTTTTTACTTCAAGTTCCTGATAAAAAAATCTAAAAATATATACTGTAGATATACAATATACTCTGGTAGCTTTTCAAAAATATGACTCAGTTAGTAAAAGTTCGATCGTAGACTACGGTAAAGTTATTCCAAAAATCTCAGAGTAATTCAAATGTTCCCAGAATTGAAATGTATTTTAATGAACAATAATCGTTGTCGGAAAAGTTAATCCCACACATGTTTAATATTGATTCTAGAAGTCGATGCGAATATTTTTTTCTTTTCGAAAACCTTTATTTTAATAGTTTAATACTGACTCTTCTTTATACAAGTACGAGTCTCTTCGAATTCATCTCCCAGCAAAGTTTCAATGAAACATGAAGAACAACTTTGAACATACTTATCTTAATTTTATTCTATTCTATTCTGATAGTTTTCTTTAAAGTAACTCCAAATAAGAACGAAGTCAATTGAGCATAGCTTCATTTATATATTAGATGACTAGAACGACAACGTCTATGATTGTGAAGTCAAATAACAAGCGTTAGATGGATATTCTTTGTTCAGTGAATACATGAAAATCAAGTTCCAAAATAATATTCACACATACAATAAAATGTGTGATGTCTATGTTTTCAAAATGAATAGAGATATTTTACACTCGAACACGAACGATTTTATGAGTTATGCGTGCAATCTTGGTAGAAAATTCACCGATGAAAAATATTACAATCATTTTTCTACAACGCACCCATCGATTATTGCTTTGGTCTTCGTATAGTACGAGGTAATAACGTAACTTGCCATCGCTAGAGATTGAATATTGAAATAGGATGAGTGATCTGAACATTAATTCTTTTCTCTGAACGTTTTATTTTTGCATAAACTTACTGAATCTAATCGTCTTGATGGTGACCTGATATTGGCCTCATTACTGTAAATTTTAATCAAAATTATTCCATTGTCAATTCCCAGATGAATCACAAAAGGAACTAGTTTCATCAATTGCATGGCGTTAGTCTGATCTAACTGAAATACTTTCTCACTGGAAAAAAATATGTCGTCACATTTAATCATCGATTAGATGTAAATTTCAGTTGAATATATTTACATATATATATTTTAACTGATCCATAGGAAATAAAAATTTTTCCATTAAGAAAAAAGAATCTTATTTTATATTTGGTGTATGAGTTAAAATGATGTATGAATGACCATTTGAGCAACTAGAGAAAAAAGAACAATTTTGCAAAAAAAAAACTTCACGAGAATAAGATTTGAATAACGATAATATTGTTTTCGTTCTAAAATAGAGGTTTTAACATTATTAAATGTATTGGCATGCTTGATCCTAGTGAAACCAGAAGCTGATAAAGAAAAAAATTATTCGAAAGTGAATAAAATATTGATTTAGTAGTACAACTATGGTTCTATGAACTTGTCTATCACAAAATAATCAAGTTTTATTGGTGATCCTGACGTTTTGAATTGTCAGTTTTACATTGAAAAAATGTTTCTCTAAAATAGCTCTTGACACCACTACAATGCAGATAATGAGCTAGGCTCAATCTGCTTTTTTTTTCGACCGTTATTTCTGAGTGTCATGTGTTTCATGCCGTATTCAAATTACTTATTAAGAAGCTAGAATTTCCTAATATCAACAATAATGTCTCGTTCTATAAAGTTGCTGGTCGTGTCTGAACAAAATAGAGTGAATTTGTTAGAATGCACAACAAGTATCATGTTTTAGAATTCATTGAAATAGTAATGATTAAAAAATTGACACAAAACAGTAAAATCAATCAGAATTACAATTGTAAACGTCAACTGTTATTCATTTACTCCGTAGGATATTACATAAACAGATGAAGAGTACGAAGAAGGACTGCTGCATGACACACTTCGTGAATTGTGATTCAGTTGGATGCTGTAACTGGTTAGTTTTGAAACAAAAGAAGAGCAGCAACAAGGAGAAAATCATCAGAGACAGGAGGAGCCTCGAGCAATCAGTTGTTCATGAACTTACAACTCTTCTTAGTGATCCTTGATTTGAGAAGTACACAAGTATGTCTTTTCCCTATCAACACGAAAGCAAAATATCTTTGAAAATCTTACTAATATTTCCAGACGTGTAAGTACACGAATCAAAAATATAATGATTTTATTCTTATAACTGAATTTAGAGCACCTTCTATCAGAGATGCTCATCATGGCTGAGAATATGCGATCCCACCTAGGGGTGGCACTTTAACTTTAAAAACTTTAAGTAAAGTGTTAAAGTTAAAGTGTTTTTACTTTAACTTTGTTTTTAAAGTTAAAGTGAATTTTCTTTTTTATATTTATCACTATCCGGAATTATAGATTGATGCTCGCTAGGCTCGTTGCAGCCTATGAGACGTAACAGAATGAAAAAATAAACTAGTTTCACTCGACTTTAAACCACTTTAAACTTTAAGATCAACGTTTAAAGTTACTTAAAGTCGTTTTAAATTGTTTTATTTTTCATTTTTTTGGCGTCTTATTGGTTGCAGAGGGTCTAGTGAGTACCAATCAACCAGTCCGGGTAGTGATAAATACGAAAAAGAAAATTCACTTTAACTTTAAAAATAAAGTTAAAGTGACACCCCTAATCCCACCGTTGTCAGGATGGTTTTCAAGAACCTTTCAAAAATCCTTCGTACTACTGCACTGAACTAAAACTACTGATATGAATCTATGAGATCCATCTAGTCTTCGAGTATTACACTTATGGATACCTGAATCCTGTACAAATTCATGAAGTTTTCCAATTTCTTCTAAAAAGAAACAGTCACGGCCACGCAGCGCTGACTTCTAAAAAAGAATGCGTCAGCACCACTATGGACATCTCTGCCTTCTATGAGAGTATCATCATTATGAATTTATTTATTAGTACAATATAATTATCAAATAATTCTATGATTATTTTATACACAAAATAAGAAATGATCGTCAAAAATTGATATTTTTTTGTATTTCATTTGCCTAATCGTAACGGTTATCATTTTTTTTCAGTTTATTACATCATCAAAACAAGAACACATTTTTAACGTAGGACAATAATAAGAGTGATCTTCCGAATTATTCACCGATTGAAGAGTAATTAAGTGATTCACCTTAGCACAATTGCGTCGCGTTGCTTCTCTTGTAAAGTCCTCTGTCACTATTTTCAAGATACGACGGCATACTTTCAATTGCGTTTTAGACAAGTTACATATGCTTTTGCTTCATATAGAAATTGTTCAAGATAGTCTTTATGGCTATAGGCCACATCAAGTGACGTAAGATGCGGATATTCAACCATTGAATATGATTGACTATAGCCAGTTGATAATGTAAGAAGATCAGCTAGTAACTGCGATTCGATATTGAAAATACGTAAATACGTCAGTAATGGAAACGATCGAGCGATTCGAACGAAGAATTCATGTCTGAATGCATCGTTATCTTGCATAATTAAATATGTAACATATCTGAATTCAATATTTGAAGAGACATTGCCAAGATCTACAAGATAGTCAAATGCAAACGGCAGTGAGAAGATTGAACAGGCAACTTAGTATAAGCTCGTATAATTGACGATACTGGTCGCATTTTGCCGTCCGATATTTATTAATTTTTGTTGGATATCTTCACGAGATAAATTATGAGATAAATTACGAATGTCAAAATAAGAACTAATACAGAATGTGAATGAATGAAGTTGTGGCATATAAACAAGAATATCATTTTGTATACAAGTACCATCGCTAATTCTACTTTGACTTTGTATCCGAAGATATAATGTTAAATTTTCCAGAGAAGACATACGACGAAGAAGAGAGAGTATTTGATCATATTGTTGAAAACGAAAGAAAAACTTGAATGAGAAACATTTCAGATTTGGTAGCTTATCCTAGAAAAAAAAGAAAAATTTCTTCATTAATCTAAAAGACTAAATTATAAGCATCATTACTTGTCACAGTAATACAATTTCCTAGTCTACATTGTTTTATACGAAATATACATTTTGTCAAGAAGTATCTGGATTTCTTTTGCAAATTAACACTAATGTATATGGGAAAATTGTTTTTCCGCATCACTAGAAATGCTGATATCTGTCTTTCTGTTTTGTAATAAGTTATTTTAGATTTCCGAGTTCATAGCAACGGAATACTGTCACTTGTTTCCACATTTCTAGTAACAAAATTCTCGATTGACACTCTGAATTCTGTGTATTAAAAAGCACCAATATCAAATTGATCAGTTAAATTTTGAAAGTTTACAATATAAAAAGCAGGAATTATTCGGGAAATAATTGAAAAATTTTAGAGAAAATTCCTACTATCTATCCATTATCAGAAATATTGGTACTATATAAAAGAATTCATTCTATTCAATGTTTACAATCATTCATAAATCATTATATCTTATTTTGATCAAATCCAAACTCTTAGTAATTATAAATTCCATGTCAATCGATCTAATATATACGCATCAGTACTAATCCGATACTTTTCGTTCTTAATACAACATTATCCTTTAAAATAAAGCAAAAACGGGGCTGAAGTAGTCATTATCTCTATCTCATAGGCAGCAGTATCTGTAAGCATTTACCATGTTGTGAACTATTGTTGAAGAGTTCCCTATGGAATAAATAGTAACATTAAATGTAGTCCATTGCTTGAGTCGACAATCAAGTAAATAAAGACAATCATCAAAAGTTTCCACATGAATACATAAATGAGTAAGAATCGAAGAATGAAAAGTAGTCGGTGGTAAATTGCAAAGTGATAAACTTGGATAAGCCATAACATATGATCCAATAATATTCAGATTTTTTAAATTTTTGAAGAAATTTAAGATGTATACATATACATTTGTTGTATAATCTTTCATTGAAGTTATACTTTCGCTCTGATCATTACTAACAAGAATAAGGTTTGTAATTTGTTGTTGAAAAACAGATCGATGTGGGGATTCATCTAAAGAAAAAACAATGAAATTTACAATAGTCTATTCCATCTAACACGTATTTTTAACTGATGAAGTGCATGTTAAGTATTCACATGTAAAATATTTCAAAGCGATTTGTTGATCGAAATTTAAGAGTTTAAGTTCAGTTAAATTTGGATCGACTGAAGCAAGAAGAATACGTTCCATGAAAACCGGTTCAAGAATGAAATATTTGATATTGTGGCAAATTCTTGGTAATATATCGATGTAGAAGCGATCAATTACAGAAATATCATCAATATATACAAAATTGAGAATATTAGTGAAGGTCTTTTCTTGTGCAAGAATATCAAGACGTCCATTATTAATATCCAATAATGAATAAAGAACATGAGTATTATTCAATTTTTTTTAAATGGTAAGTAACACTTCATTAGGCAGATCGAGAAGATGAACAATAGATTGACTCATCTTTTATTGTATGTGCAACGCTGTTGTCAAAGGTACATCTATATATACGTGTATGTTTATAGTTTGCTTCTGATCATTTCTGTCATTTTAAAATACAGTAGATAAACTCATTCACAAATGTGAACAATAAATGTACATTCCTATTCGATCATTAGCCATTGACTGTTGTTTTTTCTTTCGGTCAATTTCGGTCCTATACTCGGCAACTTCATTGTTTTCATTGAAACGAAAATTGAAGAAACAACATTAAGAAAAGAAAAGCATTTTGTTTCATATGAGAGTTAACCCTTTAAAGCCGAAGGCGGTTCTCCGTGTAACAGGAAGAAGATAATCATGAAAATAGACCTGGTGGATCCTCCGTATACTCATAATATCGTCAAAACGAACTATAGCATCTCACGAAAGTCTGCAGGAAAAGAATTTTGAATTTAAACCTAGCCCATAAACAGCTTTCACTGCCGTCAATGTGCCCTGAAATGTTCAGTAAAAAGGAATGCTTTATACCTGAAATAATGAATTCCGGAGAAGCTTGCTTAAAAATTTGTTAAATTCGACTTTTTTCTAACATGCTCTATCTTCCCAAGTAAAGAATCGTTGTTGCTGAAAATTTCAGAGAAGTGCAGACATCGCATTATCAGTTACTAATAAGCAAACTTTCACGTCAATATTCCTTTATTTTGATATTTTTGTTACAAGTATTATCCTATCGCAGAACGATTTTCTTCTGGATAGTGTTTTGCGGTGGTGGAATGGGATAAAATTCACGAAATTATTTCATCAATTGCCTCGTGACTACATCTAAGCGTATCTATTAAACAAAAGACAGTTAGACACTGTATTTTCAAATGAAAACATTTTGAGGAAAGAAAAGTGATTTTAGAATTCACTAGTCTTGAAAGATCTTCGTTTTCGTATAAAATTCAATCAAGAATGATCATCTTATCCTTGCTGTGTGATTTTTAGGGTCATGTTAATGCAGAAAATCTTTGGTTTTTTTATATAACCTCTTCTATTAAAGTTCATCGTAACAATACTAACATCCTTTGTAAGGGACATTTCACTCTAATGGTTTAATCGAATTTCACTCCTATAATATCTGTTTTACAGTCAATATTTTAACAGTTTATATACAAAAACATTGAGATTCATTCAATAAGACATGATTCATTTAATTGGCTTACACCTTCTTGCTAAAACATAGTTCAATTACATGTTATAATGATAGAAGCGTATAAATCGTTGTTTGTTAGAAAAAAAGCACATATATTTGTGTTGCGAATCTGGTATTTATCATCGGCTTGAAAATACTGTCGAACCATACGATATGCTAATGAAAAAAATTATTTAAGTTCTTAGAGATCAATGAACACGTTTACATTAGAAAAACAAATCAATGATAATCGTATAATAATCCATTGCAAGGAGAGAGATAGAGAAATACTTTGAAATGTGTACATTGTGAAGAAGATTATAATGCCATATACATATGTCAGTGCACATCGTCACCAAAGATCTTATCATAACTATACAATAAAACAACCAAACCAAATACGAACATTGAAGAATTTTTTCTGTCCTGCACTGCTGTCAACTGCTATCATAGCAAGCAACAAGATAAACATGATAAGGTCTTTATTTTCGATTAAGAGATACACTTATTCACTTGTGAGTTATCGTGTAATAAAGGACGAGAATGGCTAAAGCTGTTCTCGGATTACAAGATATTTTAGTTTTTATATTAGAACCACTTTAATAGGAACTCAGAATGATAGTGTAAAGATTTATTTCACAATATTTCTATCGAATTTTCGAGTCCAATTCATACATGTTTAGAGAAGTGGCCAAAGCTAGGAATGTCAGTATTTTGATCTGTCGGAATTTTATTCTTTAAGAACACACCCACAAATATTCTGGCAAATAATAGTACCACCGTGAGATGAAGTACTCAACATATCTGTGGTATTGAGAAACATGCTGATTTTCTGGCGAAAAGTTTCAATGTGAATATCTGCATCATATTATCCACGAGTTTTTGTGCTGTTGATCGTAAATGGCCTTTCCAAACAAAGCTTCTATATTCTTAAAGAGATCATTAATATTTATACGCATCGTGGAATTGTGTATGGAAAAAAATTTAGAATCACTGAAGAGTACAAACCTCGTATAAAATCAGTTGAAAAGAAGAGATTTTTTCCATATGAATATGATTATACTTCGATGAATGTTATGTTTTCATCTACTTGTAGCAGGCCTAAGGAATTCGAGTCATCATTGATACCTTCAAAGCAACTCTAAGATGCTAATTTCTACTTGATAACCACTAGAATGCAAAGACTAAAGAAGAATTTATTAAAAGATCTCCGTAAACAGTAAGTGAATAGCGATCGCCAATCACGTTTAGTGGCCATATCCGAACCAAAACTATAGTCTTTAGTCATCGGCTCGGTGATAGAAGAAGATAGTGTTCAATAATGAATGGATGATTTGCGTTCTTCGAACTCAAAATTTACAAATGAATCAGTGTTCTAATGAGTTCCATCGTCTAAGGTCATCATATAGAAATCAAGAGTTTGTATGCGACGAACCAATCGGGGTCGTGTCGAAGTCTTCTATGAAAGTCAAACTCGAAAAGTATTACTTGTCGACCACCAGTGATGAGAAAATTTTGCAAGATATTAGTCTTTTGTTCAATCTACCATAAAGTTCAAGTAGACATGAGCTCTCCATACGAAATCAAGCAATCCATATCTTTGCATAGGTTTACTGAAAATAAAATACAGTATCATTAGCATGCTGATGATGATGCAATATCTCTGTTTTCTTTTTGATGTCAAGAGACTTTTGAGTGAGTGACATGGAACAAATCGATAACATATTTAGCAAGTGAAACTCTGACATTGACTAATGGGAATAGTGACAAGTGGAAACGAATCATCAGATAGATACATGTTTCGAGTTGATTTCCAAATGACCTATGAATTACTAGATTCTTCATTCTGTTTTATGACAAAAGTCGATAATGAATTATAGTACACGAAAATGTCTTGTCATCCTAGAGCTCGAGAAAATCTTGACCCTGAAACAATAGATAGATCGATTGATCTAGGAAAAGCTTGATGTGACTTGATTGCCATCAATCATATCAAAGAAGACAGCATTATTCCTTAAGATGAATGCACAAAGATTATTCGTCATTTTGATGTTATCATTCTCTACGACAACATTGATTTAACCGGGTGAAACAAAATAATATGTTGAAGATTCTCGCAAAGCCTATTGCACAGGCACATGTAGTTCTTGGTACTATCTACAGTAATTTAGGGTCAAATAAAAAATGACTTGAAAAATATTAAAATGCATCTAATTAAAATCAGATTATGATAAGTATTTTTGTTATCTGGTCAATAAAAAAACTGTCTTATCATTGACAGATTCGATGTTGGTGTAGAATTATTTCAAAATTGAACTCATACAATCTTTAAATTAATTAGTGTATGTGAACGAATTCCAAAAGATTCAACAGCAAACAATGGAACCTATGAATCGTGAACTACTAATTCAGATTTTTTCTAAGTATAACCATTATTGATAAATGTCACGAGTGAATATTGGATGGCATTAGGCTACTTTAAAAAAAAACCATAAATATTTCAAAGATAATATGTCCTCTTTACAGCATATAAACCAGACCTGTATTCGATAGACAAGAGATACAGCATAATCTCGACTGAAACATAATGAAAAATACGTATGTCAATAGACGATAGGTTTACGTGACAATGAGAAAATCTGCCAAACAAAAGCAAAATAAGATCATGAGATGGCTATTATCACTAATGTAGAAAAGAAATTTTCATCACTGCATCCTGATGCACCGTAATATATCTGTTCCGTTCATTGGATAAATGAAAATGTTGAGAGGAGACAAAACGAATGATAAACTACTTGTTAATAGATTGAAGTAGCTTTCCTCAAATCTGTATTGAACAATCAATGTCAATAATTTGATTTTCTAGAGCTATTAATTTGAATAGACGAGTGTTTATACAAATTAAAGAATACAGAATCATTTTTATATCAGTTATCTATCTGTTTCATGAACATCTAAAATGTTTATCTATTTTATTTTATTATCTTTTAAAACACAAACAAAATATCTTTAACAGCTTGATAATATGGTGCTGACAAATATTTAGGAAGATCTTCATGAGTAATCCATGCATGATCTTTATAAGGTGATGATTTAAGAGTAGCGAATTGTTTAACAACACCTGCAAGATGCTCAGCTTTGTAGAAAAAAATCTATCACAAAAAAATAAAATATTCAATAGAAAATGATGTATGAAAATAGGTTCATAAAGTATTGGTTTACTTTTTTCGACGATGGATCTAAATCATTTTTAAAACAAGCTAGCGGAGCATTTCCTGATATTTGTACATGAAGATTTCCACATGTCGAAATTATTTGTTCAGCCGTCTAAAATCAATGAATGAATATATTTTTAATAGCTCTCGATACGTAGAATATTTACTGCTCGTAACGATGGTTCACCATTATAGGTTTTCTCTGGAAAAATCCATTCATCTTTGTTTGATTGAGAATTTCGTTGTTGAACGACTAATAATAAATTTTGATCAAGTTTTCGATTATGACTTCGAAGATTATTTGTTTTATCATCCTCTTCAAATAAACATGATATAAACAATTAAAAATCATAAGTAATCATCGAAGACGAAAAAAAAAGAAAAATTCAATCAATGTACCTGTCTCTTTTGACATGAATTGAAAACTTTCAAATTCTTTTACTAATCGATCCTCCAAATCAATAGCTGTTTCAACAATATTCACTGCTGCAACAGCGCTTGTTTGTGCATTTTGTTTTTGTTTAGTATGTTCACTACGAAATATTTTTTATGCCGAAAAAAACAAATTAGATATCTTGTTATACGCACGCTTCTCTCTTATGTCGTAATTCATGATCTGATAAATAGCTATGTTCTATTTCCAATTGTGCTATTAAATTTGTGTAATCTTTTTCTAATGGATTCATTTCAGGTGATAAATGCACATAACGTTGTATACATAGTGCAACTTTTATTTGAGGAAGTTTTTCTTGCTTTACATTCGAGGATGCTTGAATATTGGTCGAAGCATTTGCCAACACTAAACGTCGAGCAAGCGATGATGAAACTAAATGAATCATGAATACAAAAGTATATAAGATATAGATTCTGATCAATTAGTGCGAAAGAATATATTGAAAATCTTGAAAAAACAAAACTGGCCAACGAACAAGTCCAGTTGACAATAGGTTTTCTTGTCAAAATTCAATATGTTGAAAATCGAAATATTTGTAAATATTAGATGCATTAAAAATAATCTTTTCTAAATAAAATCCGACTATATTTTAATGTAGACTCAAAATAGTTTTCTCGTGCAAAGAGTTTATGTATTAACATGTTTTGATAAACTCCGACGTGAAAAGTTATTTTCACAACGATTCTTTCTATCGACAAGCTACCTGTTCGTCAAGAAAGCAAAATGACAGGGAAATCAGTATTGCTGTTATGCTATTTTTCCATTTTTTTCATGTATAAATTCTTTTTATTGATTGTTATTATTTATTTTATGATAACTATGCTGATCAGTTTTTGCTCGATGTAATATTGAAAATTTTCCATTTCTATTTCTACTTGTGTTTATTTTCATTGTCATAGACTACTTATCATATCATGAAGATATTCCTTGGATTCAAACCTGTAGGAGATTTAGTTTCGAAATCGATGACAATAACCTATGAGACATTTACCTTCTTGACTCTATACAGGTAATTACATCAAAGATTGTTCGATTTTAATAAATTGAACGTATCCATCAGTTCATGATAGATCTCTGACAAACTTTAAAATATCTATCTACTTGTTGATCGATATCTTTTTATGAATGTTAAAAGGCAAGATAATCGAGACATATCTGTCTATTGAACTTACTAAGTAGTGAAGTACGTAGCATAACCGATGAAATGTTGAGTACTATCTATGGACAAATCGAAATGTCATATCTAAAGGTAAAAATTAGTTTCTGTTTAATAAAAGATTGAGCCTATATCACAAAGTAAAGCACGCGGAAGGAAATAACGACAGAGATAGTCAGCTCAATTGAAATACTGAAAAAGAAAGAAAACAACGGGAAGCCACAACAAAAATGAAAAACAAAACAAAAAGAAAAAGGACTAATGATATACGAGATCATCAAAAGAAAACAGCAAACAACTTAATCATCATTTTTCTCTTCCAATGAATACCATTTCATAAAACGGGGTAGAATAGATTTCCATCGTTTGAAATTAGCTTCGGTTATTTCACATTTAATTGGCCCAAATATTTTCTCAACTTTAATAATTCGTAGGAAATGTTCGTACTCCTCTATGAGACCACAACCAAAAGCAGCTAGAAATCCAGCACCTATACCCGATGCTAGATTAAATGCATGGCAACGTTCAACACACATATTTGATAAATTGGCAATTATTTGACAAATAAAGTCACATGCAGAAACACCACCAGCTGCTCGTAAACATTTCAATTGTTTTTCTCCTTGATGTTTCTTATAATCATCACGTACAAATGAAAATACATCATAAATAGCAAAAGCAATTGATTCAAGTATAGCACGAAGTAAATCTTCACGTTTAGTTTCATTATCAATACCAATAAAACCTGAACCACAATATGGATCACTATTATGACCACCGAATGCAGGAAGAAAAAATACTTTTGCCGGTCTTGCATCTACGGATATTTCATTAAGTTCAGAAAAATTATCAAAAAATTGAGCTTGTTTAGCCCAATTGAGTACTGTAGCACAACCACCATGAAAAGCATGCATAAAATGTATATTCTCTGATGGTTCTGAAAGATTCGGATAAGCAACAAGTGGATAAATACCATCGGTACAAGCACTGACTGGACCAGTTAATATATTAATAAAAGCACCGGTGCCTAATGTAAGTGAACATTCGCCGGGTTTGAATAGACACTGACCAAACATACTTGCTTGAACATCACCAACGACGGCAGTAATGGGAATGGCACAACCTTGAATGAAAATGTGTTTGTGAATTGAAATTCATCACGTAATTAACATCGGTGAAAATCTTTAGAAATTTTCATAATTAGACAATGCGTAAAAGCAACTAAATAATCATGAGTTCATGATGATTTAGTGATGGCTACAATGTGCTGAGTCATATGATGAATGTGACTCATTCATGGGACTATGGGCTCAGGTGATATTTCATGATTCATCTACAAATTCTCTTATTAGTCTTTTCTTGTCGTTGATATTAATCTTAAATTATAAGTTTAATCGTTGATTTAATCAAATGAATTCTAATAACTAATCCAAAGATACAAGCCTTTCTTGAATCAATGATGATTACTCGTTAGACAGATAGATGTTTCTTTTCTGTAAGAATCCACATCAATCAAGAAGAAAAAACTTAATTCGAATAATTTTTACTAGACAATATTCATATTCATTTGTCAAATCTTGTGATTTATTGAGTTTAGATTATAATTATCTTACCAAATAATTTCGGATCACATCTACCGAATTCGCCAAATGTTGGTTTAATTTTTGGTAATAATTTCATATCGATACCTAAGTTTCGACACAATAATGATGACCATTGTGATAAAAATGGATCATAGAGTCCAGTTGAACTTGCACAGGAGACATCTGTTACATGTTCTTGTCCACCAGTTAATTTCCATACAAGCCATGTTTCAATACAACCAAATAACAATTCATTCCTACGTGCACGTTGAATCAATTCAGGCTTTTGTTCAAATAACCATAATAATTTAAATGCAATCATTTGTGTACGAAATTCAAGATTTGATAATGTTGACATACGCGCTGTATGAACAATAGGATAAATAACTCTTGCAAAACCGCGTATTGTTTTCCATGTCAATGATGAATTAGTTGCCGTTGCATGTGAACTTGATCTTGAATCATTCCATAAGATAATATTCGAATATGCTTCACCTGTTTTACGATCCCATAATATAACAGAATTTCTTAATGTTGATATGCCTAAACAAGTTATATCTGTAATAGTCAATGGACTTGCATTTTTAATCGTCTCATTAATAACATCAAGTAGAATAGACCAGAATTGTTCGGGATCAAATTCAAAGCCATGTGGTTCAGGATGAAGAACTGTTTGTTCTTTTTGACATGACGATATAATATCGAAAGATTTCGAAAATACATAAGCACGGATCGATGATGTACCAATATCAATTGAGAGTATGTAGGGTTCTTTAATAGGGAGTGGCAAATCTTGTTCTTGGTAGTCGGTAGAACTTGCTGAACGAAGTAAATTTCCTAGTTTCGATGTCGTTGCCATTATTTATTTGATTGAGAAGATTTTTTTATTTCAGAATATAAATCGTAAAGTTGAACAAGTTGATCTTCTTTAAGAAGATCTAAAGCACTAATGTCAATTGGTCGACCAAACAATTCGTTATTTTTAGACGATATTTGACGTGTTAGTATTCGGGCGTACTCCTACGAATAAAAAGGAAATTAAAAAAAATGCAACTATCGGCTTCTGAGATGTTTGTCGTCAATAGAAGAAAAGAAAAAAAACCAAGGTAAATAACATGTTTTACAAATGATGACGAATGGATTGGTGAAAAAAAGCAGACAAGATAGGTCACATATATTCTGTATTTGTTGGTGCTTCTTTTGATTACTTACACTCCATTCAACCATGAAATTTGTAACGTATTCTGGTTGAGCATTTTTATGACGACGAAATTCATTACGTACATATTGATTACCCAGTTCTCTTAGTTCATTCGGAAGACCTTGATGCAAGCGTAATATAGTTTTATATAATCTCAATACAGTTGAACGATGTTGCGCACCAAAGATTTTTTCATACATTTATTATAAACATCGAGTTTTTATTTTGATTCTAAAATCAGAAATATTGTCTTTCTTTTTATATAATCTCTATGAAGTGTCTAATCAATTTGACAAAAAAAAACGAAGTATCCTTTATTATCGCACTTAATTACACACATGGATATTATCAACTGTTCAACGATAAAATTTTACAAACAAAAAGAAAAAAAAAATATATATATATATATACGTATATGAGAAGAATACGAGAGAGATTATCGACCGGGGTCAGTTACAGTGGAATGCCATGATTATAGAAGTGTTTCATGACAATGTTGAAGGTCAGCATTTAAACGATTGATATATCGATCTAGATCCGTATTATTGGGATCAAGATTTTTCGCTGCAAGTAAATCTGTCAATGCATCATCGTAGAGCCTAAAAATAGGAACATTGCATATGACAAGAGAAAAATATTTTCTTCTAAATAAATCTTATACTTTTGATCACGCTTAATTCTTGATCGAAGTAGAAGACCGTCAGCTGTATTTTGAATGAAAAGTGCTTGTGTACAATAATCATTGGCTGATTCGTAAGACTAGAAAATGGAAATAAGAATTTATGTTGTTTTAGTGTAACATAATAGTAAAAATAAAGAATGAACAATGTTCTCATTCATACATCTAATTTTCGTTTGCATTTAGCTAAATTAATTAGACAATTATATTTCATAAATCGAAAATTTGTCAAAAATTGATCGATTGATTGCTGATCGATATCCGTCGGTATTTTCTTTAATGCATATGAAAAACGATAAGCTGCATCTTTATATTGATTTTTCTATTTAATGAAACAAAAAATTAATTATAACTTAAAGTCAAAGTAAATGAATCTATACTTTATAAAGCGAAACACCATCATCGATTAATTTCGATATTAAAATTGTCATCATATCATTTTTACCAGCAGCTAGTGCCCATGTTGATGGACCTAAAAGAGACATAATCATCAAAAATTTAGAATCTTTTGAATGATAAGTTCTTTGCCTTGTTCTTTTAATGAGTTTACATTGTACTATGAAGGGATATGATTTTTTTTCCAGAAATATTCAATCCAATAGAATAATATGTGTCGAGATGGATGAAAAGTAAACTATATACAAATTACTTATACTTAATGTGAGTACCTCTAACCTATGTATAGATGACGCATGTATACAACCAACACAGAAAATTTCTCTACTAGTTAATCATAATGTGTCATTAATATAATAAGAATGATCTAGATAATGATGCTGGAAAACATGTTCTTGTTATGACCGTGCTACTGTCATAGTAGCTATGATAAACATGAAAACTTTGATTTCACATAACAACAAAATGTTCGAATTATTGTATGCAATGTAATGTCAACAAAAAACATTAACGAGAAAAATTTGAGTAAGTAGTCTTCTAGTGTTGTTGGCGGCAATATAATAATCCATTGGATTTTTATTAACTGGAAAATATCTTATACATTTTCTATCTTCTTTTCGATGAAACTCGCTTACAATAAGTTTGTTAGCTAACTGTTACAAAAATCATTGATCAGTATCTTTTCAAGAACTACCGATTCAACTTTAATAATTGAAATAAATTTCAGTAGTTTTGTTATGTCTAAAGACAAATGTTTTCACTAGAAACTAAACTAAACTCACGATCACGAATGTTTTGTTCTTATGTGTGAAAAATCCAATTAGTAAACGAATACGAATGTTTTCCTTCAAACCATTCTCACTAGTGGATTAATCATAACCTAGTAAATTGACTGGACCTAATCAATGTTGGCATCATTGGCCATCTTTACAACTCTCACTAATAGAAATCATCGAACAACTGCAACATGACAGTAATAATATAATAGCAAAAATAAATTCTCCTTTTTGGGAATATTCCTATAGTATTTTGTGATATCAATTAGGTACATTGCGATAATCATTTGAATTTTTCCATTGAAAATTCATAAAATTCTTTTCGAAAAAACAATTTATTTTCTCACCAAGTTTAACACTTTTCTTCAATAAACAATTCACAACAGCAACATTTCGACATCCAATAGCACGATCAAGTGCACGCATACCATTCTTATCAATATGATCAACAATGGAACCATGATCAATAAGTAATTGTACAAGTTGTACATCACCATAAAATGATGCCATATCAATCGGTATTCGTCCGTTTATATCTTCATGATTAATATCACTTCCGTGAGCTAATAGAGTTTCACATGCATGATAATGACCTTTCAAACAAGCCCATGACAATGCTGTGAGTCCTTCTTCATCTTCATGATGAACATTAGCACCTGTGAAAAGAAAAGGGACACAACAGTATGATGAACATCATAGTGTAGTTTAACTAATATGACAATGTATAAGTACCTTTTTCTAATAAACTATCAATAACAGCAAGATGACCTTCACTGGCTGCGATTATTAAACATGTTCGTTTTTGTTTATCACAATGTTCGATCGATGCTTGATGATCAAGTAAATATTCAACACATGACCACATACCATTTTTAACAGCTAACAATAATGGCGTCATTTGACGTGAATTTACTCGATCAATATCTGCTTGATGATTCGTTATTAAATAGTCAATTACATTCATATGACCATAACTTGCTGCACTCGTAAGAGCTAGACAAAAGACAATTATTCTTATATGTAGTTATTAGAAATCATGTATGGAATACGCATACCTGTTTCACCGTGTATATAGTCCATACCATTTATATCAATAGTTGAATAAGAATTGTCAGTTAATATATATTCAAGAGCATCTAATGAGCCATTCGATGAAGCATAAACAAATGTTTGTTGTTTTAGAGATTCATCTGTGCAATCCAATAATTTCAAAATAGGTACATGCTTCGTTGCATAGGCAACTGCTGTTAAGTGATGTTTATCTCTCAATGTGATCTACATATACCAAAAACAAAAAATAAACAAATGTGTTTCTTTTTTAGAAATCCGCGTTTCTAAATATAACATAGACATGTATATGGAGTATGCAGAAAAGAGAATCAAGAAGTTTTTGAGAGTAACTTCGATAGGCATCTTGTTACACGTCTCGTACTCTTGAAAGTCGAAATACTCGAGAAAGTTGACAATCAGTTGGTATGGTAATTATGAGTAGAAAAGCTAGGTAAAGTGTTAGTGAAAATATTTCGTGCAAACTCTAAACAATAATATAGTTTATCATGTACAGATTCATAGAGCAAGCATTTTTTACCTAGTTTTAGTTCAATGAAATTGAATGAAAAGGGAACTTACATCAGCATTGTAATTAATCAATAATTTAACAACATCCTCATGTCCATATTCGGCTGCAAGCATTAAAGCTGTTTTATTTTCATTATCTTTTGTTGTTAAATTCACATTTGCATTATACTTTAAAAGTAATTCAACGAATGATATATAACCATTTCTTGATGCTATACATAAAAGTGGCATATGTAATGAATTAACTAATGAGTCTGGATTAGCGGATGTCATTAAGAGTAATTCACTTATATCTAATTCAGGATAGAAAGCATTACGAAGTGATGCTAAGAAACGTGATGAATCATCGATTAAATGTTTTATTGTATGACATAGTTGATTAATATTATTCGAATATGAATCACTTAATGATAAATGTCGAATACATTCAATAGCTTCAGGTCCATGTAGTCGAGTTGTTAATGAATGAGACAAATAAAGTGCCAACCGAGAATGACCTTTCCTAAAGAAAACAAACGAGAGAAAGAATTTTTTTGCTGTATGAGTCAAATTCCTTCGTTAGTAATGAGATTGCACACAAATAAAATAAGATCATTTTTATGACATACATATGTGTCAAGAATATAGGAAAAAGAATGCGGACGATGGATAGTTTCTTTCACACGACTGATCAGTTGAAAACTCTTCATTTTGTAACTAATATCAAACAGTAAAACTTCTTTTGTGAAAGTGAAGAGAATCGTTTAAGATCCTTAGTGACTAGATTTTATCGAGAGCCTGCATCGTATTGTAATTTAAAAAATAGTTCCTTTAAAAATAATATGACCGTTTTACTTGCAACCAAAAATAAATCAGAAAATATACTATGTGTTTCATTTTAAATAAAAATCTATTTGAAATACTTACTTGATATTGCAAGTAAAATATTGACTTGAATTTTTCATGAGCCATTTTCGAATACATCCATGTACAATAGCATATGTTGTATTAGGAAGTTGTGTTATAAACACAGATAAATACGAAATACACTTTAAATTAGAAAAGAAACAAATGAAATTGAAACAATAACTATTAAATATGTTGAGATCAAATTTACTTGTAAAAATGTCGTCCATTCAATATGTAGTTCTTCGTCGATATTAAGACAATTATATAAAACATTTAAATTGATGGCTCGTCTTGATGCTAGACATATTTCAAGAATAGCACGACATATTTCAATATAATCTTGAATTTTATCGTTAAGAAAACGATAATAAAATATTTCATCTAATGTTCGTGGCAAATCAATATTGGATGGACATTCACGTTGTTCAAATAAATCACAAAGTTGTTGAATAAAAAATATATTTCCACGAGACAACGAACATAATTGATCGATGTTTGACATCGATGATGACAAGTCATAGAGTTCATTACTACAATCGTTCTAAAATATCAATAGCAGACGGATGTCTAACACTTCTGTTGATTTTGACTATTGGAAAAGTTGCACGTTAGAACAAATGCGTTGCTTTAGTTTCACTCTAGATTATTTATTAGTTTGCAAAAGAGTCCTGTAATGGTTGTTTTATGTGTTTTGTTTCTGCTATTCCTTTCTATACCGTTCTTCAAAATTATAATCAGACTACGTTCCTATTGAACCGGAAGATAGAAGAATACGTTCGTTAACTTTTACTACTAATTCTTATGAGATATTGTTCAGTCATCTTAGGTAATTTACTTGACTCCAATATGCATATTTCATTAGGTTTTTCTGTAGAGTACAGAGTAGATAATATCTATAGATATTCTATCGAGTACTCTGGAATAACCATCTCTTTTTTCTAATATCAATTCGTAGAAAAAGCCTTTTCCTGCTGATTCATGATGAAAAAATCTTATACCCAAGTAATGGAATCTATCATCTGTCTGCATGTTTCGTAATTACAAAACTATGCTGAGATTATCAACACGTGGTTTGCTTGTTTACAATAGCTATTTAATGACAGAAATGGTTTTTTTTCGCATAACATATGAACCATTGAGAGTCTTTCTGATAAATAAAAGTTCGCTATTAAACTCAGCAGAAGTTCTGTTGGGCAGATGTAACATTGGTGAAATTGAGTTTTTCCTTGTCATTTGACTTTATGGAAAAGGAGCGAGTTCGATTCTTTCACTTATTTCAACGTAACGCTATGACAGTACCTTTTGTCGACCAACTTTGAGGTATTTAAAGTGTTTAGAAATATTTAATTTTCATATGTATTGATCACTGCCGCATATAACCCCTCCTGCAAAAGTCTTCGTATAAAATATTCGCCCATTTTCGTGTCACTTAAAAACAACTTATGCGAATAGAAAGCAGCTAGTAAGACTGAAAATGATCAGCTCTGTCCAAATGTTGACTCGGAAAACTGGTGCTTATTTTTGTTCGAGAATAGTGAAGGAATCATCGAAGGTCTAAAAAATTAGTTTCGACGGAACGGATGTAGCAAAATGTCTGTCCACAATGCTTGTTTATTTCTGGTCTGGTTGAAAGTATTTCAGACGAGTGAGCAACTAAGTTACAAATTATGACCAGAATCGGATGCTCTTTCCGAATAAGGACTAAGAAAATTGGTGTCTATTTTTGTTCGAAAGTAATAATGAAATATTTGAAAGGCCTAAACATTAGTTTTAGCGGCGAATAAATAGGTTTTTTCCTAAGTTTCATAAGTTCCTTCGCGAAGGTGCAAATATTTCCCGAAGTCGCCAATTTTATAGAGCTAGTACTACTTTACGAAACACGCTTTCGTCAAAAAATAGATTTTTCCAAAATGAGTGTGATATAGAAAAATGAAAATTTAGATACTTCATCGGATGACAAAAAGAAAGTCAAGTAGTGCACTTGGCAGGATGAAATTTACTCTACCAGCTGATGTATCAATAAGATTTTCAAAGTTTAGCTCGGATCGCAATATTGAAAATGGACGAAAACATTTTCCGTCCAAACTAATTTTTTACGTCTTTCAAATATTTCATCACTACTCTCCATTACAAGCAAACACAACATTTCTGAGTCTAAATTCGGAAAGAGCTGATAATTCGAAGTCTTATTAGCTACTTTTTATTCGCATAAGTTGCTTTTAAGTGATTGGAAAATGGATGAATATTTTGTATGAAGACTTCTGCAACAGAGGTTATATCGTTCTGCAAAAAAGTAAAGTTGCCACATCGAAATGGGAGCTCATTAACTGTACAGTAAGTTAGAAACTATACAAGAATTTCTTAGATGTTCCCTGAGGAATGAAAGCAAAACGTAAGTAGGCCGATTTCTAGAAAATCAAAGTCTGCATTTTTTTTCTGTAATTTCTTGGTAAGGAAATTCAAAATACAATTTTTGAAAGTTTTACAATCCGACTTTCGATACCAAAACCGAATTGTTGTAAAGAAAAAGCGTAACTAATTCGTAATTAGTGCGAAAATTCTATCGGAAAATACGTTTAAGATATGTCTATATCGAAAAATCATTTTTGAGAAAATTGATCAGTGAAGTATCTCGTTAAGTGAACAGACCGCTCTGAGCCTTCGTACTGCTTACATCAATACTTGATTACGTCAAATTTTACTGGAAAAATATTTTTCAATAGTAAAAAGCTTCGCTATATGCGAAGACTAAGATGTTTCGACAAGACTATCGATTATTTCCAATTCATACGAAGATTCTTGAATCTTATTTGCTGACTGTCTTTCTCTAAATTACCTCCAGTCTTTTTGATAAATATTTTCGAATATCATTGTATAAGTAATTGGAAAATCTTTGATGATCTTCTATATCTAATACAGCAAAATGTTGCAGAAAAGTATTCTGTTCTACTTGATGTTGATTATCATCTAAACGATTCATAGTTATTATTAATTTTAACCATGGTGGTATTCGATGAAGATTAGAAAATAAAAATTCTGTTATTGTTTGTCCTTCTGTATCACATAATTCATTGTTAATACCATCGATAATTAAATAAATATGATTTGTAATAGAAAATAATTCTTGTAAATGACCAAGAAGTTTTAATTGATTCAATTGATCAAGAAAAGCTAAAAAGACAACAACAATAACGTAGTTAATAGAAAATTTGCTTCTTCTTCGTCATTGTATTACCTGTAAAAAATGCATGTTCAACATTTTGTATACATGCATTTAATGTAATAGCTTTACGTGTATGTTGTTCACGTAAAATAACATCACGATAAGCATGTAATAGTGGATGTTCAAGTGCACGATAAATTATTGAATGTATTATATCAGGTAATGAACAAGAATCTGTTTGTGAACAATCACAAAAGTGTGATGATAATATATGAGATTTTAACCAATCATAGGAAGATTTTTTTCCTGAATTTACTCGAATGATTGAAGCTAAAACAAGTATAAAACGAATGGCAATAGTTTCATGATAACAATCAAATGATAGGAAGCGTTCTTTTGTTTTTCGAATGAAAAAAAGATGAAGTTTTGACTAACAACCAAATCTAATCTTTCTAAAAAAGGAATCAATTGAGATATGATACCTAATGAAGCTTTTTAAAGAATTCTTTCGCACTTTTGTTGCACATCGAGATTCATGATGATATATTGTAATGAATACATCGAATTGTGTTTAGAGTTCTATGTGTGTTCTCTTTCTGAATATTAAATTTAATCTTCGACTATATTTAATTATTGTTCTTACAATTAAAAAACGTCATGCTTTCTATCTGGAAATGATCTGTCAGATCGAATAATTTGAATAGAAAATTGTTTGGGAGAATACTTGTATAAAGATTTTCATTAAATTTAAAATGCAGACGAAAAAAAAATCAACTTTGTATCTTGAACTATTCATGTTCACATCTTCGGTTAAATTAATATAACCCAAGTGAACTGTGATGTCTCATACTGATATGCGTATTGAATTTGATGCATTGTCGAGATTAGTTCTGTTGATTCATCAACAACGAAAAATATTACAAACATCTAATATGTTTAATCAAGATTAATGATGGATGTGGTGAATATGAATATTTTTGATCGATGAATTTTTCAAATAGATGTTCAATTTTAGATCAATATCCGTTCATCAACAATTCTTTAATACGTTGTAGACTGAGTGGTTCGTTTCAATCAAGCTTAACTTTTGAATACAATGGATTTCGTAAGATAAAGCTTTTGTTCGATAACTTATAATGCGATTATTCTCGATAGGATTTTTAGTCATCAGACAATTTTCTAATTCCTATGGGAGACCAAAACGTGTGTTGCGTCTCCAATAGTCAAGTTGCCTTTCTATCGATATATATATATCATCCTATACGCGATATTCCTATGTTCCAAAAAAGAAAACAAATAGTCGACTTCTTCAACAAATCCTTCAGAAAAGGCCAATGTCGAGAAGACATTGTCTGTATCAATCATGCGACATCAAATAGATTTCTTTCCTACTTTTTTCATTTCTCGTAATAACTGACGTTGTTTGCTGTAATGGTGTATTGGCTACTCGTAATAGATTTCTCATCAGCCATGTTTTACCCATGCCCGGTGTATGACTTAATAGAACGAGACCCGGCTTAGTCGTTGCTTTTAGTAATTTAAACATCTCATCATATATCCAATCACGTTGAATAAAAAATTTTTCTTCATCATTTATTGAATTGTATTCATCTTTTAAAGTCGAGCCACAATGACATGTATGAGTTGACGGTGATGATGATGACGGTGTTGTTATATAACGTGGCGGTGACCACGTTTGCGATTCGACCATTGTATTACAAACTGATTTATTCATAGGACCTACTTCATAGCCAGAAAATGTTTCGATGCCTTTTTGAAAAGAAAGCACATATTTAATAGAAATATAATTAATAAATAAGAACATAAGATTATTTACTTGGTGAAAAAACATTCATACCCGACGGTGAAAATGAAAGATCAGAATTTGACATGGTTGGTGAAATACTCGATGGATTAATTTGCATTTGTTGTTGCTGCTGCTGCTGCTGCTGCTGTTTCTTTTTGGTCATGATCATTCGTTGCATTGATGTATGTGTTGTTGCGGACGATGTCGATAACGATGGAGATATGGATGTAATTCGTGTACGATTACTTTGAAACAATAGATCGAGTAGTTGTTCATGAGCCGTTTCTGGTGGTGGTGGAGGTGGGAAAAGTTCAGCAGATTGTTGTTGTTGTTTTGGAGGTAATTGGTCAGGATATGTATTATTATCAGTTGTGACAGGGAAATTACTAGTAAAAGAATTTGTATTTTTAATGGTTGCGATCATTGAACCATTTGTTTTAATTGCAGATCGTTGGCTTGATGTTAGCGGTGCACAACGTGTAAATGAATTATTCACAGACTTGTTTCCGTTAAAATGATGTAAAAGTTTTTGAAAATGGGATACTGTTTTAACAGGTGTTGGAGGTGGCCGCTCAATAATTGAACGTGACATAGGAGGTGACGCTTGAACAAGTAAATTATTGGCAATGATCGTTGGTGAGTTCAATGGTTGAGATGTAGAATTCGGAATAGGTGATGGTGACATGGATTTTATTGTATTCGTATTGTCTTGTGAACAACGATTTTTAACTGCAATAATAATAATAATAATAATTTTTATTTTATTTCTAAAATTAATTCTTTTCGTTCGACACATTCAAGGAGAGAAAATGAAAGAAATTAATGAGCGTCATTGTTCTCAATAACTATCAAATTTTACTGTATTATTTAATATATATGTTGATTATACTATTTAAGTTATGCTTGATTAATTTTTCCTCTTTCGAAACATTTTGATGCATGTATATAGGTGTATAACTATGTACTTACCGAAATGTGACAAGCATAACGAACATTGTTCATACTTGAACATACATGTATAGCACTTTTCATGATGACATGTCGTATCGATTAAGCGTTTGTGTTTTTGATTATCATATGGACATCGACAGATCGGACATGAATGATTTGATAAATGAGAAATACACGAATCTTCGTCGTTAGTTGAAGACTTTTTCTTAGTAGATGACGAAAAAAGGCGAGCCGATCGAAACAGGACAAGATCTAAAAAGAATTGAATGAAACAAATATGTACGTTAGATCATACTAAACGAGTGTTTTGTTTTTTTTATTCTTCTGTATGGAAAGAATTTCCAATATGATCTTTGAACGCATTCGTAGCTGGACATTTTTAATATAAGAAGAAGTCAATAGAGCTAATTTAATAGATCGAAATGACTCATATCTTTCTTTCTTCTCTTTTTTTCGTATTCTTATATAAACATATAATTCCTCTTATGTGTATACTAATTTAATCATCGTATCAAAATGATATTCTATACTACATAAAAACTATTACGAATCGTATCTATTCATTTATAAATGCTCTATACTACAGGAATATTTGGAAATATGTTTGTAAATCGAATTAACTGTAATGTGACAATAATGAATTCCAAGCAATCGATCATGTAAATGTAACAAATCGATCGAATTTTGAATATTAGTAGTACATGTTGTATCTTGTTCTTCTCTCGTTTTTTTTTCGTTAGTGACATATTAAAATGCATAGTAACACTAGTGACCAGAGCCCGTTGGGTATAGACAGTAGTATGTTGAACATTACACTGTCGACAATCATTTATAATATTCGGTGACGAAACATGAATGACATTTTTTTTTTGTACATTCAATAATGTCAGTTTTAACTCTCGAATTTTTCTTTCTCAAGTACTTATGATTACGAATGAAGGAGACAAAAACGAAGAAAAAAATTACTTTAAAATATTCACTGTCTATAAAAGAGAACACATATGACATAAAGATAACCTTTAAACATACCTCGTTTAAACATATGTGCAGATATTTGAAAATATATTCTTAATAGTCGTTGCTCATTTTCAGTTTAAACTCATTGCGTTTTTTTCAATATTATTGTTCTTCTCGCCTTCGCATGGCAATCAACCGTGTGATAGTGATTGGACTGTCTTTTTCTCGCTGTCTCTCTCCTTCTCTCGCTTTCGCTCTTTCTCTTCTTCTTTCTTTTCTGTTCTTCACTTGATATTTGAAGCATACACGTATACCAACAGATGAAATGTATAAGAGCGTGTCATTACTTTGCACACTTTTGCTCATTCACATTCTGTTCGGATCAATACATATAAAGCGAAATCGCAAAAAAGAAAGAAACGAGTAAAGATAGAGTGAGAGTCCAGTTTCCGCCTAACATATAATAAACTCTCCTTTTTTTTCTTCTTCATACACAAAAAAAAGTTATTACGCAAATGTTGACATGCAAATATGCGTAGAGGGCGTGGTTATGGTGTTGCTGGTAATCAAATTTGTGCGACCACACGCCGCTCATATGTCATGGAACACGCGACTGAAAGCGAATGCGATTTCAGACAAGCAGATTAAAAATGAGCTCGAATGAGTGACTGAGCATGCATGTCAATCATTCTGTTATGTAGCAGTTTTTCTTTTAATAAACATTCAAACAAATACTAATGATACGATATTGTTCAGACTATTAAGATTCGTTTTTATGCATCAACTCACATTGTTCACCAAATTACACATTGTTATCTTGCGATTAATCTATACATATACATGAGAAATAACATAGAAGACATAATCGGCAGATAATGTAAGAGAATAATGTTATTCAGATATCTTTTACCTAAAGGTCATATTCATATCTATATTATAATGTAGTGTCTGCAACACTTTAAGCCAATGATTTATAATCGACAGCCTTTCAAGTTGAAGGTACTTATTAGAAGTGTTGCAAAACTATACAAGAGAAGACGAAAAAATGTGAGCTTTCTTTTCTTTATTAATCAACAATTTTAACCATTATATGTTGTTTTAAGTGGTAACACTTGAGTTTTACCAGTAACTCTCAAATTACCAACAAGAAAAAGAAGTAACAAATCTTTTTTCAGGCATCAAAAAAGAAAAAATGCTCTTCAAATCTCTCCAAAAAATAAACAGAAGAAAATCTTTTTCTACGTGTTATTTCATCGTATCACTTGTTTCCATCCTAAAATTCAATTCTCATACTTGAAGATAGTACAGAATATAACAGAAGGAAAAAAGACCTTGGTTTCTTCATTACCAGACAGAACAATTCATAACTTTCACATTATATTCATGGACTTGTCATAATATTCAAAAACAGAAGAAGAAAAAAACGTGATTGACATATTTTACAATATCAATACAAAATAGGAAATATAAATATGAGGTTTCTTATTTTTTTGTCTTTCGTGTTAGATCTTAGAATATAAATACGATATGCTGTTAAATACAAAAACAAGAGAAAATAGACGGATTCGTTTTAGCGCGTTGACAAACTTATTTTGACAAAATGAACATAATAAAACAAAATTGAGAATTAGCAAAATATAAGTAATAATTGAATTAAAAAGGATTAACCGAATGAAAAAATATTATGAATTTCACACGTATTCATTGTTTTGCATCGTTATATACGAAGAAAAACGAAGACAGAAATGGGAGATTCATGCATTTGTGATATTTTATGCAAACACGAAGAAAAAATTCGATGTCATCATTTTCGGGATCGGCATTTATTTGAATAGATAAGAACTTGAATAAGTATTCCTATATCAATACTGATTTGTAGGATGCCACATAGCCAAAATTGTTTCGGAGCATTTCGAACAATAAAATAAACGGTTTTAAAAATATCACCAGCTGTCCAAAAAACAACCTTGAAATAGTAAAAACAAAAACATAGACAATCATGTCAACTGTTGTATTTTATTGCAAAAAGAAAACAAAATATCAGACATACCATTTTTACGCTCATTCCTGTCGTTGATTTCAAACGAAAATTTCGAACAAATTGTGGTACACCAAGAAGAGCTTCACAAAATACAGCCAACAATCCAATAGTTTCAATGTACACGAGATTTTTACGTAATATCCACGTTATGATGCCTAAAGCAATTATAAGATCAAACAAGAAAACGACTGGTGCAATCCCTGCGGGATTGAAATGTCAAGTACGATAGAGCTGTTATTGCTAATTATAGCAAGATTATTTTCTTCTATTTGATTTCGGAGCTATGATTCTATCATTCTTTCACTTAATTCTATCATTCTTTCACTTAATTCTTCAATAAATGCAAGAAAACAGCAATTCATACATTATACTTTGAAATTGTTGATTTATAATAATGTGAGACATTGAGTAGAGCAAGAAGATGAGAAGAGGAATCAAATTTTTGAATCTATAGTTCAACATTATCGATTTCGTATTTGAAAAAAAAAATGAATAGTGAGTGGCGTAACCGATGGCAGGCTAAGGTCAAGCACTGTCCTTACATCAACGGAAACAATACTTAATAATTACAATTACTGATACAATATATCACGGACTAATTTCAAGGTCTTGACATGCTATTCTACTGCTCATGATCTTTTCGATACGCTACGATGATTATGATTTTAATTGTTTTCATATCTATAAAAATAATGCACTGAAACATAGAGCGTGTCATGATATTCTACGGTTTCAAAGATTAAAAACTCGAATAAAATACTTTCACTTTTCACCATTGAACTTTAGAAAAGATTAATCTATGTAACCGTTTCTGTTAATCTTTTATTTTAGATTTCGATTGGTGATTATGTTAGTCGTTTTCTTCTACTTACTTAATATTAATGTAAAAATAGATAAAAATTGTAAATAACTCGAAAATCTAAAGTGAATACAAAATTTAATGATTAAATTTCAGAGTTTTACTTTTTACTTAGTCCATCGCCAAAAATAATCAACTTCAAAATCAGTGAACTTTTTATCTGTTGGATCTTCGGTTAATTGCTCTTTTGAATTCGATATAGTGCTACTCGTATCCGACGATGACTGATGACTTAATGTTTTTGAGTGAACACGTGTCCATAATTCCAACATAAAAAGCATACAAATGATCAATACTATCGATTGTAACAGAAGTGGGATTTCAAAACGTTTTCCAAACCAAAATTCAATACGAATTATGTTTGCAATAAGTAATGTTAGACAAACATAATTAGAAAAACCTTCCGCATTTTGTGTTCGTTTTATTACCAAATACTGCGGAATATATGGAATTACACCACCAAACTAAAATTAAGGTAATTTCAAATAGTTTATACTAGAATTAGCATACATATGTAAAAATAGCAAGCAGTATTATAATGAATGTATAACGTGATAATTATCTTGTTATAATTACTTCTTAAATCTTAACGGATTCCTGAATCGTTTCGTGGACAAAAATAATAGATATATTCGATTTGTTAGAATTCATATGTAATATGATCTTTTAACTATCGAAAAGATAAATTCAACTGTTTCTTTTTCTGAAATTTTATTTGTCTATCGACTTAAAAAATGAAATCAGTCTTATAGCAAAAGGTTGTCATTTCTCATCTTGATGTTTGATTATAAATACAGTTGTATTCAGTTCAAGTATGACCTACTCAAAGGATTTACCTATCTTTTTTTCTTTTTTGCGAAGTGTTAAAATCATTGACCGATTTAATATTCTCATGAAACGGCATGTTTGAAAAAAAATTGAGGATATCTCAATTTTAACATACGAAGATACAATAGAGTCCAACGAAGGTTCAAGTGCGATGTCATATACAGCCATAAAAGTCATTATTGATAGTTGATACTTGCTTATACGACAATCGAATACATTTGGCAAGAACTATTTACATATCTCATATTTCGAAAAAGAGAAAAGTATATACAACGATAATGAGAAACATATTGCCTACAAGAACTTTAAATATAACGATATTGAGCATGTTTATCATCATCTGTTCTCGTTCTTCGAATATTTACGTGTTTGTATACACATATACTTAAAGTGCGCAAATGGAATGATTGATATCAAGGCAAACAATAAGTCATTGACTGATCATAGATACTATTTATTATCTCAAGAAAAATAGATTCACTTGATAATTTAAAACTTTCATGAATGTGCCATTATCGTTTAGGCTTATCTACGAATGAAATTCTATTAGTCAGGTGTTCATAAACAATTGACGTCACTACTGAGAGTCTGCATTCTGTTTATGAGTTAGTTTAATGCGTCCTATGATTTTGCATGAGTCTATAAAAGTTAATCTTGACAGATAGGAGATAATTATATTGTTGACGAAGGTTCTCGATTGTTATTAAGAGTGGGACGCGGGGAGGGATATTATTTGGCAGATAGTTTTCTACAGATGTCCAGAGCAGCTGAGAGGATGACCCTCCTAATCTTCGGAAATTTTGGTTTTCTGCTCTATAATTCATGACATCTTTTCGAGAAACTTTCAACTTTTTTTAAAATACTCGACCACTCAAGTTTTTTTTCTTCACCGTATTCCTACATGTGTCAACGTAAGAAAACTTATTTCTCTTGTCGAATTTACAGAACTTTACCTGAAATTCTTTTTTAATATTTAAATCTTACTTTGAAAGTTCGATTTTTTATCTTTTTTCAATAATGTTCTTTTCCACATCTCTGTTTTCAAACTCTTTGCATTACACAGAAATTGACAGACTACTTACACAATGCCCCATACCGAAGCAGTACTCCTCATAGTTTGTCAGACTGGTGATACTATGTACAAATTCAGTACATAATCTGCGCTGTCTGATGCATTTGTCAGAAACCTAAGCGGAGTAAAAAAATTTTCGTAGACACTGAAAAAGCACAGGGCTGATCAGCCCTTCCTCGCCCCACTACGCCATGGGCGTTCCTGATAACAACTAAGCAATGCTTAATGTCAAAATGAAATGCATGTTATTTTAATCGTTTAAACAAAGGCAAACATGCTTCAAGGCGAATATATATTCATAACCTATTTATTAGAATAAAAAATTTTCCTTCCAACAACTTACAATCATGAATGCTTGTGCACACAGTCGAAGAACAGCAATCATAATATGCTTAACGTCATTCATATCTTTTGGCTTATGAAATACTGATGTATCATCTTCACTGCCATTCGATGCTGTTGTTAAATTTTCGTTTAATTCGATATTCAGAGTTTCCAATAAACGATTTCCATAATCTTTAAGTTGGTCAATTAATCCTTCGTTTTTATTAGCACTATTATTAGTAGCATTAGTATAACCAAGCAATAAAAAGGCAACAATAATAAAGAGATAGCACGAATAATGACGATGATGATGAAATATTTGTTGATATTGATTGTGAATGGTAGAACTAAATAAGCATGAACAACATGAATCTTATACACTGTTCTTTGTAAATCATATTTTAATAAGTGTTAACATGTCAAAAGCAAGAAAAAAACACGAAATCTAGTCTTGGACATTCTAGATGTGCTATCGATGTTGTACGGAACAATACACACATTCTTTTAGTTAGACATTGATACTTACAAACATCCCATTTTTTATTATTCAGTAGACTTCCTAAGTATACGAGGAGAATAGATATATTAATTTTCAAAAAAAATATGCAAATAAATTTCTGAATAATTTTCAACAAATAACTATTCATTTGTATCACACACGTAAAACAATCAATATTGTAAAGAAAAACAAAAAACACTTTTTACCTTGTTCGTTTGATTGACTCAATTGAGACTACAAAAAAATAATAGTGATCTGAAAAATAACTACAACGATGTTTGTTTATCAAGTGTGACTAACGAAAACAAAAAGTCACAAGCCGTAGTTGTTGCATTGTCGTAATAAGTGTTCGTATTTATTTATTTTTGTCGAACAACCAATACCGAATAATAAAACAATAAGAATTTTTAAAAACTCATGAGTAATAAATTATAGAAAAATTCATTTTTTTAATCATATTTCGCTAGTTATTTGATAACCGAGCCATTTTTTCTGTATATAAACTGAAAATTTCTTGTAGATGGCGCGGTGAATAATGATGAATATCTTATTGGTGAAAAACTGTTTGTAACGATAAATAAATCTGTATCAATATTTCGCTTTTATCAACACAAGTTTTACTTTTATTGTATGGTACGTTTCGTTTTGAAACTAATCACTACATTATTGATATTCAATAGAGAAGATTATATTTGACGAAGTCTACACATGTTCATGATTTTATCATAGGTATTAGTCATCGAAACCATGTAAATTTTAATTAGTCGTCTAACATGTTTACAAGTTTTTTTCTATTTTTAGACTTTTAATGATGATTAGAATATACGAAACGTGGAGAATAGTGTGAATAAGTGATTAATCATGATAATTAGAAGTTTAAATTAATGATCTACACTATGTTTAGAACGGTTGTAACTAATTGCATAGGCTACTATAGGAAGTTGTTATTGATCGAATTTATTAGATTAGTGATTAATTGCGGACAAATGATGACTTTTGACTCGCATAAAATCGAGCAAGATCTTAGATCATATGAGAAAAGAAATTCATTTGTGACTTCAAAAAAAATATTTTTCAATGGATTCCAGTTACGAAACTAACCTGTTTGATTTTTTGACGAGATCAAATAATATTCAACAATAAAACATAGACAGAAATCGTAAACAGAAGACTTGCAGTATTGAAGAAACATATACTGAAGTACTTTTATTTCAAATTATATTGTGGTATTTTTCTCATCATGCATGTGTTATTGTCAGAATCGATTTAAGTAACATTAGATTAGACATATGATGACTGTGATTCTTTTTTTTTTCGTGAATATTTGATTTCATGAATGCTGTTACATTTTGTCTTTATTTAATCGATCATTTTTCAGTTCGATGATGTACTGAAAACTCAGTTCGAACTTCCTTAGGGAATCGTATCGAAAATAGTTGATTTATTTTCCTATAACAAAAAAAAAAGATTTATGAATGAACAAATAGTACTTTTTAATCAGATTGATGCTTTGCTTTATAATGGATTTTATCAAGATTTAGAACACTTCGGAATAGTACTAATTTCATTATCTCAATACATGCTAATCAATTGTGAAACAGGATGCATAGAAACTTTTGCTTTTGTCTTCATCTTCACTTGCTGACTTTCATATGAACAAAATTTTTTTCATGAACTTCAATCATCTCTGAGTTATATGTCAATCTTTGAAGATTCAATTGAGATTTTTTAATCTGACTTGATTGTTGAAAAGATTTATAGAAATCAGCAGCTTAATACTATATATAATAATAGTTTGTATGCATAGGAGCAGAACATTTTTGTTTCGTTTAGTGTTTTGACTGCTTCAATTATCTTATTTTAATACTAAGTCGTATTTTTTGTAAAATTTAACTAGAAATAAAAGATAACTAACGGATTTTATTGAGAATATAGAGATAAGCACGATACCAACAGTTTTCTTAACAATCATACAACCTATTATTTGTCATTGAATATTATGAGAAACTTGTTGTCTACAATTTTTCATTCGAAAAAAGCGAAACAAGAGTATGATCATTGCTCTTAGTAGTTTAGATAGTATTAATATATCACTGATTTAATTCGATGACAACAATCTATCATTCATAGAATTTCCATTACTTGAAAATAAGTAGCTTACAGTAATTACATCTGGTAAAATTTGTGTTATCGTGAGACAATTTTGTTCGGTTCTTGAAATATATTTTCTAACTTGTTACGATTGTTTTATCTCAATATTATTTTTAAAGTTTCAGTAGAAGTTATTCAATATACTTTTTGTTTCTCCAGCTACGATAGTTGAAATTGACTTTTCGTCTTCTACCCTGTAGTATTTATTCAATATTTTGCTTCTGAACAGATTATTTCTAGATTTACTAGAATAAATACAAACAACTCGAGAGTACACGAAAAATACTCTACCAAACAAGGGAAGGTTAATAGGAATAATACACAGTTGTATCAGTAATTCAAATTACTTTTATCTTCAAAACATTATTGTAGTAGATTCAAAACCTAATTAAATAGTAGTAAGTCACAAAAGATATTCTAATGGGAAGGATTGTTTCTTTTTTCAGAATTTTAGAACATCATCAACGTATACACACATAGGATAGTTAGTTCAGAAGCCAGAGTAAAACCTCATCGTATATTAACTTGTAGATTCACACCTTTCTAAGAAAAAAACTAATTTCTATATTAAGTTTATTGTCTTAAAAAAATTCTCTCTTCAGTATTTTCCTATCAACCGCGAGGCAATCCCTAAAGTAAACCGATGTATAACATAAAAACACTCCATAAATTATCGATTAATAGAACGTTCTCAAGACATTCGTACGTAATCAGATTGATAATGACTACTACTAGGTACGAACCTCGTTTGTTCGATTCGACAAACGTAGAAAGAGAATGTACTAAGACTTAGAATTGAAAAAGTAACAGCTTGAATCAGTTACACATCATATTTAGAAAACAGTCAATAAGAGTAAGGTAGCTGCTTCTTTAGACTTTTACTCATTCACTTCTCTTTTATGGGCAACTAAGTCAATTTTTTTCTCAAGCGAATGCTTTTCCATCAAACAATCAAATACAATTAATATTGAAGCATAGACCCAGTGTTTTGATACATTAATAATGACAAAATTTTGTCTTAGGACTGCTGTAATCAAATATAAAGCCACAAAAATGAAAAGTATTCCCATACCTTGTACTGCAAAGAACCTATCTTGATATGAGAATCAATCAGTGCAATCTTTTATACTATCTTAGAAGATTGATGAACTTGATGTTCTATGAAACAGATACATAATAATTGTTTTCAGATTTATAGATCGTTGTATTCGATGGAAAAATTTCATGTGTCTGAAAGAAAAACAGCTGAATAGATCTTATTTAGAATGTTTAATTTATTCGTATAAAAAAAAAGACATTGAGAACAAATAGGCTTAGTGATTTACTTTTTATTTTTAGATATCTTTCTTTTATTACTCTATTTATAATTGACTTCAATGAGTGATTCAATGGGAAGTACAAATGAAAGCATGATATGGTGTGCTAAAACAGGCGAACTTCAATCATTAAAAACACTACTTAAAGAGGTAATTATGAACAATGAATAGAAATTCGGAAATATCTGTATGAAATTTTTCTTGCTCTCGTCTATTTAAGCATCCGGAAAAAGTGAATGAACAAATGAATGGTCGATCATTATTACATTATGCAGCAGATGCAGGAAATTTTGACGTATTAAGAGAACTTGTCAATAATGGTGCTAATGTTAACGTAAAGAAATCAACATAGAAGATTTTTGTTTTTGTTTAAATTCGTTTCTTAAAATTGTTTAGAGTAAAGATAAATTTGGTTTAACACCACTTTTGGCTGCTATTTATGAAGATCACACTGATTGTGTTAAATATCTTCTTGAACAGGTTTGTTACAGTTTTCGTTCTTGAATAGTCGTCTCTGTCTCTTACGTCATCTTCAATGGCGCAAATAGCATATATTCTATTTAACTCTTCAGTAGAAAAAAAATATCATCAACATGACTAAGATACCGCAATATGATCATTCTAGAATAGTTGTTAGTGATTCAGAATCACTCATATGTGCGCATAGAATGAATAATATCCAGTTCACATTTACTCGAACGATTCTTTTCATGTTATTTTCTTTGCTCTTTGTCCTTTTGTTGCATAATTTGTACATTGCACACGTGTTGTGGACGTGTCTGAATGGTAAATATAAGAATGACGCAGTTCGTCATAAAAATATGTCTTTCATGGTTGCAGAAACGAAGAGAGAGCAACCGGTACACTGCCTATTATTAGAATGTACTATTGCCATTGTTGGCTGTTTCATTGTATCAATCTCTTGTCTCATATTTCGATAGATAATTTAGGTCAACACATAGCCAGAGTTCAAAATATTTATTCAGTTAGAATTTTAGAGATTAATTACACTGATTGAATTGTTGATTTTGATTGTATTTAAAATTAATTTCTGTCCGAAAGTAGCTAAAAGTATTAATTGTTAAATCATATTTATCGAAAGTAGATTATTTATGTTGCCATGAATAGTATCTTTCGATTCTCCTGATGTGTGTTTGCTCTATTTTTTATTATCGCATTTTCTTAAGATTATATCTTATTAGAACTTGTAACAATAAAATTTGTTGTAATCCTGAGAACAATTTTCGTGACTGTTGCAAATGTCGTAAAGTTCGATTCAATTTCATGATAATACGGCATTCAATTTTTGTGCAGAATTTTTTTTCTATCACTGGCAAATAGCGATCTGGTTGTTCTTTTTTTTCATTGATGTACATAAAACAAAGATAAAGGTCATCAGTATTTGACTACAATATCGACAGAATTGAAACCGGGTTCACAATATTGATGTCAATTTTTATCTGTGTCTATTCCATTCTCAGATGCAAATATTGTCTTATTTATGAAATAAACATATCATTTATTTTCTGTCAATTAATTGATTTGTTTATAGATGCATTGACTAAAAATTTTAAAAAATAAGAACATTTGTGGCTCAGGTGATATAGAGACAACTCGTAGTTTAAGATTGACTACTTTTAAATGAAATGACTATATTTAGGAATCTTATTGGGCACAATCACATGATGCTTTCTATTCAAATATATTCATGATTGCATTGCTTCATAAATATGTTGGGGTCATACAGTCGAATACGAATTTTTTGCTCATCTTCAGCAGACGCAAATAGGCACTGGTCGTACACGGTGGATTTTTCTTTTCTTCTCTTTCTTCCATTATTTGTTCTTCTGTTGTTTTCAGTCAAGAAAAGCACAGAAAGAAAAAAAATCCGCCCTTGATTGCTTGAAAAAAAGTAACAGTCACATTAAAATAAGCACAACCAACTTACCCTTCATGTACATGACTCATAGAATAGATTTATAGCCAAAGAACGAGAAAGAAAAATATAGATGTAAAACGTACGAAGAGTTTACCATTCGTATCTGTATATAAAGAACGACAAAGAACCATTCGCTTAAAAAAAACGCTAAGCATTATACACAGAGGCCAACGGGAACAATATAGGTTATCGAGTACGTAAGTCGAAAAAAAATGGTCCGCGAAATTAATATGTTATCAGATCCACATTATTCAATAAATCATATAGCAACAACGCTTGCCAATAATGATGGTATAAAAGTTGAAGAGTTACCGACCAAAGATGATATATCATTGAAACATCGTTCAAGTGCAAGTGTAACCGATGATGAATCAGGCTTCTCTGAAACTGGAACAATATCATCACGATCCTCACCAATACCATCATTGAAAGGAGACGATTATGAGTTAGCGTCAGTATTAAATGATGAGAGTAAAAAAGAATTTTGTGCCGATATGTGTTATATATTTCATGCTGAATTTCAATTAACATTCGGACGATATTTTGCATCGCATCGATGGCTATTAATGCCATTAGGTGTAGATGGCACTTGTCGATTACCATCGGATACAATGTGTGATGTTGAAATAGCTAAAGTACGTTTTGAATGTAACACATGTTCACATTGTTGGACATCGATGCGTGGACAAATATCATTTTTCTACGATTCCAAATCGTATATACTTTATTTTAAATTATTTACACAATTATGTGATCAATGTGGTGATATTTGTTCACCATTATGGTATCCTGAAGAAGTGTGTCGTGTTATGCGAAATGCTTTCGTTACTGTTAGTAAAAGCATTTATTCAAATTTACAAACACCAGTACAATTGAATCATCATCGTCGCTTTGGAAATCCAAAAGGGCAACATCACGGATGTGAATCATGTCATGATGGTGTTTGTGTTTCAGTAGCTGCACAACAACTGGGATGTAAACTTATCAAATAAACTTCTAAATCCTTTTTTTATCACTAGAATATGTAATCGTTATTTTCTTGGAAATTTCTCGATCTATCTAGTCACCTTTTTGCTTCTTCACTCATCTCGGTATTACCAGTGTTATTATTGTTATTATCATTAACAATACTATGACTTTGTACATAAACAAAGGTATACTCGTTTTGAATGTCGCGTGTCGACTAGTTTGGTCCTGTAATGAGAAAAAGTGTTCACGGTCACATCGGAATGCTCTCTCAACTGTAAGCTCGTCTTTGTAAATATTGTCTCTTTTCTTTTTCATTTATCATAAGTATTCCTTCCGTTTCATTTTTCTGAATTATACAACAAGAAAACGATATAAATTATATAATGACGTAAACAATGATTTCTTGTTTATCGAACAGTAGAGACAATATACATAGTTAACAATCTTTTAGAAAATTCTAGAATGTATCAATCTAAAAATAAATCATATAAAATCGTTTTATTTTTGTCTTTTTCCATACTTCTAGCGTGCTGATGTTAATGGTACAAATCCAGATGGCGTTCCGTATGATCAATGTTGTACAAATGAAGAAATTCGTACATTGATTCTTAAACAAAAGAAATTGAACAAATGAGAAAATTCCATTTATTAATATTCGGCAATATATATATGCTTTGACTAATTGTCTTCCAAAAAACTAAATTAATCTCTTCTATATTTGATTGTTATATTGTTCATTCTTACATTCTTTATTTCTTACTTTATTGACTTTCGTAATCGTGGTTCTTTTTTTTTCTTTTTCTTAAAGCAAGCCAAGAGAAAAGAAGAATATTTGCTATATTTGACTTAAAGTTGAATTGATTATGTTGGACAAAAAAAATATATTTAAAAAAAATAAAAACTTTATCACGTTCTATGAAAATCCTAGTCTTCTTTCAATCGAATAAAAAAGGACGAAACGTAACTGAGTTAGGAAACAAAATAGCCAATCGCTTTCGTTACTATATTACTGACCAAATGCAGTTTTTAACTAAACACAAATGTCTTCGTTTTTCTCATCCATCATTAAAGCAAAATCTAATATTCTATTCGATTGAGTTAAGTTCTGAAATGATAATCAAACATATTACTATAGGCTGTAGTACAAGATCAGTTGGCTATTGGATTCAGGAGAATTTTTATTACGAATGTTAGTACGAGATTAAAAACGTTTCGTGTCATAATTCGTACATGAGTATAATGCTATAATCGAATTACTGAAGATTCAAATGGTTGGGTTTCTACTACTTTTGTATCCATTGAATTATTGAGTCGATGTAAATATTGGAAACGACAAGGGTCATCAAATTTTTAATTTAAAAGATGTCAGCAAACAATCGAAGAATAATCTACTAGATTTTAGAAGCCCGAACAAGTCCAAGCTTATTACTTTTCTTTTTACAGGTTTCCACATATTTAATATGAAAATTGATCAACTGACACAAAGCTCTTATGCAAACTAGCATATGTAGAGAATTTCAGAATTCTACGATGAGTTCTATTCTAAATATCTTACATTTGTATTGTATAAATAAAAATAGAGACTTATAATAATATCGATCTTGTACGCTTTCTTTAATCAAAACGGATGAAGAAAATTCAAATGTTTTCTCTATCACCTGTAAACGACTTGAAATCAAGAAATTCATGTTATTTTTCCGCTCTTAATAAACCGAGCTGATTTGATTGTGAAAGAAAAAGAACTAATATGGTTATTGACTAACAGTGACATCACCGATTAGATTAGTATATACTCGTCAGTTTAATCTATTTTTCCTTTTTATTACCTCGAATTTACTCTGTGCACTCCTTCAAAGTTCTTATCGCTCTTATTTACAGTTGCTATGTTTATCTTTCTTAATAGACAGCTGGATAGCTTTTATTATTGTATTCCTCAATATTTAATTATCATGACTAGCCATTCAAAATTCTGTGAAATATGACAGTGAATTTTTATTTGTTATTTTTTGTGCGAAGTTAATCAACGAAAGAGTAGAGATATATCGTCGAGGTTAGGCGAGAACAACGAGTCCTACCAGAATAATATATTAGTTTTAGTAGGTTGAAGAAAAAATATTTCTCACATTCATAGTTTACAGAATCTAATCAGTTTCGTATATGTAATAGTATGGCCGTAATTACTGATAGCTAACGTCATCTATTGGTCTATGTTGGTGTGCTACCCGTGAGTACGGAAACCGAGGAGAGTATGTGAAGAATGGCGAATATCGGTTGCGTGGTAGATGTTTCAATGAAGATGCAAAGTGTGTGAAGAGAGAAAGAAAGAAAGAAAAAAGCGCTACTAACCGCTTTGTTCAAGTGAGTAAAATTTTGTCATTCATCCCACTGAAAAGAAGTGAGACGAGTCATATAAATCATCTAGTTGCGAATGACGAACATAAAAGAACACGACAAAAAAATTCTAAACAAGTTTTTTTGTACGTGAATTTCGTTTGAGTTGAAATTCTAGAGACGTAAATGTTGGCCGATGGTAGATTGGATAAAAGTGTTTTTGTTCTTCATTGTTATAGAGCTTCTTCGTTGCTCATTCTACAATTCTCTTCTGTCTTCTTTTTCAGTATGCAACGAAAAAAGATTTGAATAACATTTGCCCGGCATCGTTTCACTTCTCTGTTACTTCTTTATTCAATGAGCACAAGAAAGAGAAGGAGAGAAAGAGAGAGCGAGAAAAGAAGAGACTATTTGTTGAACCTAAATGCACTAGCAACAATGAACCACTTTTCGGACTAGATTTACTTGAGTTGTTGTTGTTATTTATTTACTTTATACCAATTTTTTCTCTCTTCCTCATTCTTATTTATTGTTTAGATTTCAGAAAATTCCGAATGCCGACTAAAATTGAAGGTCGATCATCACGTCAAGATTTAATTGATGATATAGTCGAAGCACCATCGTCATCATCATTTATGTCCAGTTCTGTTTCATCGATGGGGATGGATACTGTAAAACCTATGCCAAATAGAAGTTATTCGAGCTACTCAAATATTCCAAGTTTATTTAATAATAAAACTAAATACGAACAAACTGACAATTCATCGACAATATTAACTAATGAACTTCGTGATCGTCTGCATTTAACATTACCACGTTCAAGTTCATCATCGACCATGATAAGTAATGATGAACGAAGACGAGAACTTGATCTTGTTTTAAAACATTTATACGATGGAAAATTATTAACATCGATGAATGATGATCGACCATCGTCGGATGTATCGGAATCATCAATACCTATGTTGAGCCGAGGACCTGTAACAAAAACTACAACAACAATCAAATCTGATGATGATAGTAAACTCAATAATGGAAACATCGAAGTAAGTTTCTTCTTTTATATATTCGATAAATATCTAAACTAGATTAACATAATATAAACAGATCAAATATATTTTTACAAATATTAAGTAAAGCAAGTAGCATTTGAAAGTTTACTCCTTTGACCTAATTAAAAATTGAAAAATTTCATTTGATACATTAATTACTCAGGTGAAATATCAGCATCGATCTGTCGCATGCTTAAGATTGATATTGATTTGGAAACATGCACTTGATGAAAACTAGGTATTGATTAACATCGGCTGTTATAGAATTATCATTTTCAAATATAATTACATAAATCAAAAGTTTGATTGCAACATTTTCAAGGTCAAAGTCAGCGCAAAGCACAATCTCATTGGATCAACTCAACATAGCTGAAATGTCTGAATGAGAATCGTTCGGAATTGGAAGAGATGCATTTCAAAATAAATTCAACGTTAGGTTTTCGAATAAACATGCTGAGAATCAGAAGAAGACTTCACATAAATTAATGATCAGTTATAAATTGATACTAAACTCGACCTAGAACAAATAGATATGAAATTTTCATGCCATGGTTTAGAAACAAACAGCAATTACATCAATGCCTTGTATAAGATTCTATGTAACATAGAATCTTGATAGTAGTCGTATAGAAAGGACGACTATTTTCACTTTGAATCATGTGTATGTTGTTCATTCAGCATTGACGATTATAAATAAGAATTTAAATACCTATCGAATTCCCCATCGGATATTTAAGTCAAAGAAAAACAATAAAATTTTTGCTTTAATTTTTTGTCTAGATGCTTTCACTTGACGAAGATTGTACATCACTTCAACGTGAATTACAAGAAAAAGAACTTGATATAATACATTTAAATAAAGAAATTCAAGAATTACAATTAGAAAATAAACTACTTAAAGCTAAAGTACCAACTATATTTCAAAATGGTCATATAAGTGTAAGACTTTTTGTAATATTTCCATTGATATTAGGTATTATTCATCGTAATTTAATATAGAATAATAGTGAAACAGAAGTACTTCGTCGTGAGAAAGATGTCTTACAAAATGAATTACATGCTCAACAAGAATTAATTTCGAAACTTCAACAACAACATCAACAAAATGGTATCATTGCTCGTTCAAACAAATATGATGAAGCTTCTGTATATCAAAGAGAAGCATTAGAAAAAAAAATAAGTTCGTTACTATTTTCGTTTAGAAGAAAAAATCTATTTAAAGAAAAATATTTTCTGTCTAATTCAGAAGCTTATGAAAAACAAATGCGTACATTAATAAATGACAATGATAAATTAAAACAAAATATACAACAGACTGATCGTACAGTGACTCAATTGAAACGAGAAAATGAAGAATTGCAACAGAAAGTAAATATATTTGATAAAGATTATAACGAGAAAAATTGTTGTTTATTTTTAATGTTTTCAAATTATCTATAGAAAATTAATAAAAAATTGTCGATGCTTCTCTCTCTGATTGATCCCTCATTTGCGTCGGACGCATTTTTTTCTCGAGGAAAAAAAACTTCTAAGGTTGATTTGCATGATCTAGTGCATGATTAGGATTCATTGTTTTTCTTTTCTTTTGACAATTAATCATTCATTGTCCTTGTTTCTCTTTATTCTAGCTTTCGGAAGCTAAAAAACGTAACGATGAATTACTTTATCAAGAATTTAATTCGCTTCGAAATGATTTGAAGTATATTTTTAATTTATGTGTCGAAGAAGACGCGTTTTGTTCTTCGTTCGTTCGTTTTTAGAACGCTAAAACAACGCAACGATGAATTGTTTGAAGAAAATCATCGGTTACAACAAGACCATCAACGACAACAACACAATTTAGCTTGGCGTTCAACTCTACAACAAGCATACGCTAACGAACCACAGCAACAACAAATGCCACCCATGGATAATGTATTATCTACATCACCATCAAAAATAACCAATACAGATTCTAGACGTGAGCGTTCGAAAGGTAAATATACTTGAATATTTAGTCGTTAACTATAGAATTCGTTCGATTGTGTTCTATTATGAGTCTCTGAAGTGTTTAGAAGTGTGAATGATGATTTTTATGGCTTCACTTTTTCGATGATCTAGTTAAATATAAAAACTATGCGTTACTCATGCTAGTGTTAGAAACGAACTGTCCTTGATCAGGAATCTATTCATTCTAATCGAGCAGACTTCATAGTGTTGTTTCGAACATCTAATCCACATTTCAAATCTTTTCTTTTACTACGAAGACACTAGGTTTGGAAAAAAATGAAGTTTTTTCACTTACAACGATCATAAGTCGGTAGTAAGCAAACGTTTGGTAAATTTTATTTAGCCTACAAATGAAAGCAATTGCATTGACTCGGCATATTTAAATAAAATATTTGATTTGCACACAAGCTCGAATGCACACTGAACTTTATCGAGTGGCATGAGTTCATCTGAAGTGGAGCTGTGTCAACTGAAAGTAGTAATAGCGATGATTCTTTGAACTTCATCATAGAGCATTTTATTGATGATGACTTATATTAATAAATAATAACCTTGAATAAGTAAGAACAATCATGAAACACATCTTGATCTCTCCGTCATGGGTGGCACTTCCACTCTCCTTTCCTTTTCAGAAAGGCGAGGAAAGAAAAGTTGAAATCTTTCACTTTGTTAAAAATTTACAAGATGTGTGTTAACGATTATAAAGCAATTATTTTAATATAAGTAATACTCAGATCTTTGTTTCCTGATTACTTTTCTCAAATTTGAATTCACTTTTCTACGATAATTGTTCCATTTGTACTTCGTTCAGAGTTAAAGTAATATTCTCTGTCTTAACATCCTGGGTTCACTATGGTTAACTCGACAGTCTTTTTCATTCTTTCTGGTAACAAGAAAAATACCTTGAGCATTGTTTCACCTTGGTTCTAAAGGATCTTTTTGATTTTAGTCAGTAAAAGAGATGGAATAGAGAGAGAAAGTTTCTTTTCTTTCTGTGTAGGTTGTTTCTGATCAGTTCTCATGCAGAAAAAACTGCCAAAGACGTAATTAAAGTCACAAAAAGGAAAAAAAATGGATAGTTTTCGGTAATTATCGAAAACCACAATTGTTAGATACCCACCCATTCTTCTGGTGTTTTCAACAGTGTTTGCCGGCTTGGATTTCATACACCTATGAACCTATCAGCTCATTTTTAAAGGTTTTAAACAAACTTTCATAGGATCATATATGATTCATATAGTATGCAATCAATCTAACTATCCAGTTTCTCAGTTTGCCAAGAAAAAATCTCTTAGAGTCAGAGAACAATGACACATGTGGAAATTTCTTATGTAGCTTTATAATAGAATGTGTGGAAGAAATTGAGTAGCTTAGAAATCCGAACAGCTTTAAGCTGTATCTTCCGCTACTTGAGAGTAGGCGCTCCGTTATGTGCAACGTTCAAAAATTTTGACGAGTAAGCCTAAGCATTTTGTGTTAGAATGTTCGGAAAATCGCTTTACTCACTAAGAAACTTTATTTTACATGCATTGTAAGACTATCACTGTAATAATCATGACTCATCATGTTCACATCTGACTGAGCTCGTGTTCCTAATAAACGCATTCAAGGTGCATTATTATAGCACACACTAGAGAGGAACCAACTGTTACACACCAAGATTAATAGATTTTCTGTAAATAGAAAAAATAAAGTTGTTTAGGCCAACAAATAGTTTTAATTTCCTTACATCTTGCAGACAGACGTCTCATGCACTTACACTGACGACTAGAGCTCATCTAGATATGACCTTGACAAGTCATAGCTATCACATTGAAGGACAGAAGAAGCCAAAGATCACCTGTTTTGATAACTTTTCCTTCTAGATTTTGAATCTCTTGATAAAAACAACCGAATTTTGCTACGATCATCAGCATGAAAGGCAAGCAGAGTGAATCTTAATATCTCAGTTAAATGGGAAGGGAGAAAGCTAAATTGTTTAGGGCTTACAGAGTCTAATATCCACTGTTCAAACAAAAAAATAAATGAATCCACTAGAATAGACTTCAAAGTTCAAGGTAACTCGCGTTTTGAGGAGATTGTTCTAAACCTTCCTAAAGAAGAAAGCTGTTCGCTGAAGTTTCCAATAAAAATCCCTTGAGATAATCTCTTTAGTATCAGACTTTGGTATAGATTAATGTTCTCTAGTGCCGAATTCTGAACGAAGAAAACTAGACGGCTAGCTGTTTATTTTCTGGAGTTACTCAACTTCCAATTGTAATATTATATGTTAAAAAGGAAAATAAATTCAATTCAATTTCAAGTATCTACTCTTTTCTCAGAAATAAGATTTGAGAAAAGTGGAAAAGGAAAAGAAAGCATTAGGCTTTTGGTATTTTTTTTTTAGAAAGTTATACAATTTTTCTTCATCAATAGTTCACTTTTCTATGCATTGAAAACAAGACGAACAAGAAGAAATAAAAATCTGAGACAACAACTCGATGGAAAATCATCTATTTTGGTTTTTCTCTCTCGTATATCGATCATTTATCTTCTCTTCTTGCACATGTAAAATATGAATAAACAAATGCTTGAAAGCTAGAAAGAAATAATAAATGCCTTCAAAAAAGCTAATAGTATAATGGCCACGGAATTAAAATCTGAAACGGAATGAAATTTTCTGCTGAAAATTCTCGAAAAACAAGCCATTTCATGTATATTGGAGATACTTCTTCATAACTGCTTACTTCACAGTATAGAACTTTAAGAAGAAGATGCTGTATCTACATTTCAATTAGATGTTAATTACAAATGATCTCTGATAATCATTTGAAGCCACCTGTCACGTTCTGTAATGCTCTCTGGAATCTGTTGGTCACTATCTATGATGGACCGTTCATTAATTAATGAGATAATTATTAGTTAATTAGTTAACTAAAATGTTTGTATTGGTCTGTGGGGGTGGGCGGGCTCCAATATCCTACCCCTATATCCTTCAAATTCTGTTTTAGCTCATGATCCTTTATATTTGTTGATCACAATCAAAGGTACTCAATTTGATCAAGAATGCACTCTCATTTAAAATCTAATATACGACTGATTATTCTAACAAACAGATCAGACGGAATCTATCTCGGATCCCCATGTAGAGAGAGAGAGAGACAGCTCAGAAAATATAGCAAACCGTGTCAGATCAATGGAATAGAATAAGAAACAATCAAGCGTAGCTTAGAAAGTGATCAGTGTGAAGAAGGAGAAAAAAAATCTAAAAAAAATGAGGAACTATAATAGTAGGAAAATATTCACCATTTATCTGTTAAAGCTTTACATGTTATAAAGATCATATGGATATGAAAGCTTTTAAAATTTATCGCTCATCTCTCTCTATAGCTTTCCTCTCCTTTCTTTTCGAAATGAAAAGTAGGGAAAGTCAAAAAGCTTTCCGTTCCTTAGGAAACGAAAGTGAAAGTGCCACTCCTAATCAGAACTTCAACATTCTAATTACATATTGTATGTTGAAAACATCCATTATTGAAAATGACGCGTCATTGTTTACACTCTTCATAAAAAATAAAACTGCAACGATCACTAGATTATGATAGACAAATGTGTGATGAAAAGAAAAACATAACACTTAACTATGTCGTAATCGTTTTGTTTTATTTTAAATTTAGAAGAAAAATAAAACTTTTTTATTGTTATTTTAATTCACTAATAGCTATTCGAAACGATAGTCCGAATCTATCCGAAGGAAGTGATTCAACAAATTATTTAGCAACCGTTAGTGTTGAACGTTATAATAATCGACCAGTAACATCATTACATCGATCAGCAACAATCGATAATAATTATAGTCATCCTGGAACAAGATATCCAACGATGATAGGACAAGAAGAATATCATCGAAATAATTATACGAATTCTTTACCCAAAACAATGGATCCACAAATAAATTATCGTTCATCAAAACCAAAGCGTTCTGTTGAATGGGACGAGGAAAATATTCAGCAGAATGAAGGTAAATAGATTTCATGTCAACATAATTCTTCATATAAGATGGATCTCACTATACATGTATTGACGACAAGTAACAGAATCAATAAAAATTCATTTTTTTTGCCAATAGACCCCTTAAAATATGCATTAGTTCCATACAACGGTAAAAATCATTCCTCATTTTTATTTTTCAACACTCAGTCACATACACATTGTAAATCTTAGAAATCTCTGATCGGTTTTTATTCATTTATTCTTCTCTAGATGTAGTAACACATTTAGTCGAACTTTTCACTATTCACTTTTTTATAATCTTATTTTCTTGCTTGGCATATTTAATGTTTCTTTTTCTTGTTTTTTCTGTTTAGGTTTACAACATCGAAGTAAATTATTATTATTAATTTCTTAGTTTATTTCATTTTTTGTATTAGATATTGGAACTTATGATAATCAACCACGTTTGCAACGACAGCAACCAATGGATGGAACCAACGATTACATGCCAACACATCCACCTTTACCAGCGCAATCATCATCATCATCGTCGCATTTATATCAACCTAATTTTGGTCTCAGTCGAAGTGTTACACTACCGGATTCTCAACATCAATCACGTCGTTCTAATAATTATAACATGCAAGGTAGACAAATGAGTGATGAACACGATCAACAGCATGATGGTATGAAAAAAAAACTAATTTCTCCAATATGATAATTTAGTTTACTAATACAGATCGTCATCACGGCCGTCATCGTCGGCCAAGTGTTGAAACAACTAGGTAATATAGATGAACAGTATACAATGAATGATTCATTGCTTCATCTTGTTTCTATTCATACAGTCCACGTCGTCCATATGCTCCAACATCTATTAGTGACATCCGTTTAAATGATATTATTAAATTTTCTCGACCGGGTGGTAAAATTAGTAAAGGTATTGTCAAGTATATTGGTCCATTACCAGGCAAGAGTGATCAATATCTTGGCTTAGAATTAGAAGATGAAGGTAAATAGAACCGATGTATTTATTATTTCCATCAAATATTGATTTTCTTATCTTACACAGAAAGTAAGCATGATGGTGTCTATCAAGGTCAACGTTTGTTTCAATGGTAAAGAGGAGAAAAAAAATCGTCTAAAAAGAAAAGAAAGTTCATCTAATCATCTTTATTTTTCTTCTGTTTAGCAAACCGAATAAAGGAGTATTCGTTGGCTTCAGTAAAGTGATAATGGCATGGAGTGGAAAATGAAATTCATCATAGATATGACATGATAACATCACTATATAATTACCTTTTAATATGTATATATATAGTTTAACTATTCGACTTTTCTTTTCATCATCTCTGTCTCTCTCTCTCTCTCTCGGATATGAATACCTCAAATAGTCTTGTATATCTTAATGAAAATCATTAAGATGAAAAAACAACCAATGAGAACTGATAGAAGTATTCTGAATACAGTTATGTTTTTTTTTATCCGCCTTTCTTTTTTTTATATACATTTTATTGTCAGCGTAGACAAAACTATTGTGAATTTGCTTGGGTTTTTACCCATACTATAATCTCCTTTTTATGTTTGTTTTTTTAATTCATATTTTACGTAGAATGGATTGATCAGAATATACAGTGACAATCTATATTTGTTTAAAGAAGAATCAATCATGTATATTAGAGCTTATTTATAATTCATCATAGGAATCATAACATATTCGATAATATTTTAGATAACAAGCAACCATACGGAATATTGATACCAGTCTGTTCTTGAGGATAATTACTGATAAATTTTTAATGATGGGATCAAGAACACGTGCTTTAGTAAATGCTTCATCCAATGACGTTTGAAAATAATAATGCTGATCGATTCTTATTGTTTTTAATGAATTTCATTATTCATCTAAGTGAGAAAATTTGAATTTTAAAATGAAAATTGAACTATGAATAAATCAACGTGTACAAACACAAACCATATAAAGATGTTTGATTATTTATAATGTTTAGCTGATGTACGTGTCATTATATTTAGTGGGGCTTATGCAGCGTTTGAATACGGATTTCTATTAATTTTCTTGTAGAAGGAAAATGAACTATCCTTATTTGATGCATTTATAATAAATTTAGGAGTTATTCCGTGTTGGATGCTTACGAATCATACGTACTTTAAGATTTCTATTAAGACTTAACTATGCTAAAGTATTTATAGTGAGATTTTCATTGACTTCAACTATTGACAAAGCATTGAGAGATAAGGAGTAAGAAGTTTTCAAAAGAATATTAATCAATTGTAGATCTACGTCAAATAAAGTGTTAATATTGACTGAAAATGTTGATTGGAAATTGAAACTGTCATTCGAGTCATTGTTATAAGATAAATACACAGCATGGGACGATGAAGGTTATTGATATCGAGTCGTTGTAGGTATTATAAGTCTATCACAGAATTTTAGATTGTGTTTTCATGAAGAATTTGCTGTTGCTTATTCGGTACAAAGCAATACTTACGTAAGACAGTCTTTCGTAATGATTCAAATTTTGATTGAATTCTTTTGATTGTTGTCATATGTGAAAATGAGTGTTATTTTGAAAATCTAATCGATCATATTTTTCAATTAACACTTCTGTGAATAATTCTACTTGATAAGAATAGCGAACATCAACGCCATAGATATGTATACGATCTTTCCCCACCTTTGAAAATCATGTGCTTTATTTAAGCGAGTTAAAAATCTATGGTAAGTCATGTTGTTGTTATCACAAAACAATTAACATGTAATAATTTTCGAACAATCCGATAGCCAATTTTTGTTCCAACACAAGTCATTCGAGCAATGCCATTCGTAAGATCTGGTGTTTGCATTCGCTTTTTATACTTCAATTTTATATATGATAGACACAATCTATTATAGAAATTGTGTGAAATAGAATATTGAAGTTTATATATATATATGTAACAGAACTGTGATTCATTTAATGCGTTGTACTAAATGAGTTTTACTGTCGTCTCATATTCCTATAATCTGTGCATTTCTATCAGGTACACAAATATTTTCCATTTGAAATCCCCGATGTTTTCTTTTACAATCTACATCTAATGAAAATAAACGTGTAGATTTTGCTTTTCACTGAAACCCTTTACAAAATGATGTAAATTATGGATTATAGGTCACAAACTTCGAAAACGTTTTGATGCGGTCGACGAATATTTTAATCGTTATTAGTAAAATTCAAAAGAACTTTTATACGATTTGTTAATTCAGATGATAATATTGAAGATTTCTCGATTGACATGATACGACTTTTTCGTTTTATATATGAGTCAAACGTAATATGATCTTCTTTCTTTAAATAGATTTAGAAGAATTTCATGGTGCAATTAATTCATTTAACAATAAAAGAAATACGTTTTATATCATTAGGCAAAGATTTCTATTCGTGCCTTTTCAACCGTCTCAAGTATACTGCGTCAGTAAGAAGAGAACTGATGATAATTTGCTCATGAAGATTAACCTCATCATGATCCATTGTTTGGAGGATTATACACTTGCACTGGAATCTTTCAAATAGAATGTGACTTTAAGCTATTTTTTTAATCTGTTGGGTTTGTTCCAAAATTTATTGAATCTTGTGCAAAGTTTTTGTTTTTTCAATCATTATAGATTTGCCTAGAATAAAACCTTAATCGACACTTTTTCAAAATGTCATCACTTTTATATCCATAAATAATAAGAATTGGACAAACAGGAGTTTGGCCAGACACTTTCGTTGAATCTACTTATTATCAAAACGAAATCAATTAGATGAACAAAGTGATAATTCACAGAAACATATGAATGATCAAAACGATCAATACCATAATTCTTATTGGTTTAATAAACTTCAAAAATTGAGTGATCAGTACCTGAACATGTTAAAATAACTTTGATCGTAAGAGCCAAATATATATCCTGAAAATGTCATATCATTTTAAATGCATCTGGTCATCAAAGATTGATCCGATAGAAGTGGCATCTTGGAAAACCACGTTTCTTATTGATTTTTAGAATTCATGATGCTAGTATTGTCGCATCGAAATACTTAATCAAAAGAATAAATCGAATATTACTTTCTGATATAGGACTATCAAGTTTTTATTATTGCTTGTCCCGATTCTACTTCTCTTTAAAAATCAATTACAATCGCATAGGAAATGTAGTGCATTTCCTCATTTGACATCGATATAAGTATGTCAAATTAACACGCATGACAAATAGAAGTTTTATAGTTTCGTGGTCTACTTGTCTTCTATTAGTGCTTAGTATTGATTCTAGTGTTCTCTAATGAGTATGACCCTAGCTCATGAATTTTGACATTTTGCATTGGTTATCGTGCTCTAAGTCACGAAGAGTTATTCTTATGCTCAAAATGGCTTATCGGTTGAAGTTTAGTTGCTTCTAGATAACGAGGACAGATATAAGTATACGTGATAGCATATAAAATAATGAAGCCCTTTTCAACAATTCTAAATATAAAAAACTACTTCTAAAACTTTCTACATGAAGATCATATTCAAACCCATGCATTTCTAATATTCTGTTGTACTTTATTACCTACGGACGTATGAAATACATGTTTATTTATTAAAACTTGATTATACTTCAGAATGTCTTAAATATTTACGAGCTTAAATATTAGTGTGAGAAAAAGTCAAGTAACACTCAACTCAATGGCTAAGTACATTTTTTATGAAATAATTATTATTCTATAACTTTTTATCATTGTTCAATGACTAAAAATCTTTATGAACCAATGTGATTGGTTATCATACTCGAGAAGATAACAGTACATTTACTTTTAAGAAATCGAAATCATTACGTAAGGAAAAACTCTACTAGGCAATAACGACAGTCGGTAACAATAAAATTTATCATATTAATGTAAGAATCTGTTATGATGACGTTTCATATTTTTTTTTGAAGACTTGAATGAATATATTGTATCATGTTTCTTTGCAGTAATCATTGAAATTGATTTAGGACATGTTTCAAGAACATGTGAAAATGAGAAACAGATGGAAGTCGAGCATATATCACTTAAGTTAAGTATTAAATGGATCTTTTCCGTGTAAAATGACACCAAAATTCATGTAAGTTCGTTTAAATGATGTAACATGATTGACGTAACATTTGTTTCGATGCTGATCTCATTTTCTTTTACTTGAAGTGTAACTTGAAGTCATTTGCAGGGTGTTTAAACAAATATTTGTAAACGAACAAAATCTACTTGTTGTTTCTTCTTTTACATATATTCTGTCAAGTTCATATTACTAATATGTTGAAAAATTTAATTATTCGTCTAATTTTAATTGCTAGTAATTGAACTGAAATCATCTGTTTTATCGATGTGTAGAACAAAATTTTGGTTCTTCAGATATTAAAATTTCAATACGTGCTTATGTTCGTATATGCAATTAAAGTGGTTATTTAGCACAATGTTATCTTCAATGCCAATCATTTAATTATGGTTTTCAAATCTATAAATTTGATACTGGATTGTTTTCTCATTTGCAATGTTTTCGAAATTAAATATACTTGTCGATGCTGTCTGGATTGATCTTGAATGTAAAGTTCTTACTTTTATTGCCATTTATAGAACTATATTTACACAAGAAGTTTCTTCATCATCACTTTATTCTTGTTATACAATTAGAGAAATGATTATAAATCCAACATCGTCAGAAACAAAATGTTAATGTTTCGGCTATGTTTTTTTTATGATAATATTTTCTATTTTTTGACTTTATTTTCATATCAGTTAGAATTAGAACCAAAACCAAAACAATAACAATGGAAGCTTTTTTGCATTTGAAATCTCACGAGAGTTCAATTATGGATAAATCTTCATAACAAAATCGCTCATATCATGCTTTAAATCATACTTGTTCTTTTATGTGCCATTAACGAAATTGATATTCTTACAGATTGCAATTCAATGCTCTCGAGTGCTCATTCATTTGATTAATGATGACTTGAGGGCATAAGACCTTTTCTTGCTTTCGTGACACAGTATTTTTTTTGTGACTGTATCTGCAGTTCGTTGTAATATCAATAATCTATCAAGCACACTTTTTTTTTGAAGAGTGAAAATTCATGTTCACACGTGAAGAAACTAAAAAAAACATCGAGCAATCATTAAAATTACAATTATTCCCATGCAGAAGTTGTAAATTATCTCGTGTTCTAAAACTAGAAATTATAGAAAAACTAACTTTTGTTTGTCTTTGAAATCTGCACTAATTTTTATGTAGATTCGGTTCTTATATCAAAAATCATGCGTCAATTGATTTCCGGTAAATCATTTAAAAGGATCAATTAGGAAAAACAAACACCATGGAATTCGTTTTAAATTTATTTCCGATACTTTGCCTTCTATCGTTCGAAGTACAATGAAAGTACCCAAATATCCATTCCAAACAATATCTGGTGTGTATGGAAAAACATATTCAGCATAATCGAGCAAGCATTATCTCAGAGAAATCGAATTAAGCATTGAAGCTACTGTATCTAATCCACATATCTCATAGGAAACAAAATCTGAAAGTTATCAACTCATGATAACTTTCATTCTAGTCGTCAATATCTACATCACTGGAAACCTAATTGTTTTATGATGAATGTGTCTCAAGAAATTTCAGAAATCTAGGTCATGAAGACCTTTGATCAATTATTTTGGTCCTTTAATACACGATAACTAGTGACATCTAAGCAAAAGAATTATATATTTACATTGAGTATGGCTGCAATATATTAACGTAGCGACATATGTACCCTGTATTATGTGTCGTTCACCGCTTAACCACTTGACCGAAAGACTAAGATAAATATGAATCATATGCATTTCATTCTCATTATAGTTCTAATTCGAACGAGATAATACATTGGTCGTTCTATTTTTCTGTCCATTAGGTCGCACAAAAAATAAAAGAAAAATTAAATCAGCTATTTTCTTCTTTCCTTTTTCTCTTGCTAACTAGAAAAACAGCTTTTATTCAAGTCTTATAAAACCTTAAGTCAATACAAGAAAAAAACAACGTACCAACTGTGAATGGGAGCTAATTCTCTGCAAAAAAAACCAATCATTCTTTTTGTTTCCTTCAATAGAACGGCATGTTTCGTCAACTATTACATGTTTGAGTTCGTTGATATCATGTCGTTTATATTTATTCTTTTTTTCTATCTAACAAACAAAAAAAAAGTATATTCTACTCTATTCGGTATTTTTTTTCTAATTCGTTTTAGACGAATAAAAAATAATGACGACCAGTGATGGCGTCACTCTTCGTCATCCAGCAATACCAATTGGTGATGTTCATTCACGATTAGATATTGATACAATTTCAATTCTAAGTTCACAATCGGATAGTGTTCAACATTTATCATCATACATAGAATCCGATGATGAAGGAAAAGGTTTGGTTGGAAGTAATTCATTTCGTCTACATGATGCTATAGCACAATCATCAACATTAACATCATCAACATCGCAAAACCAACCAGCAGCATTTAAAAAAGATTGGGCTATGTATTTAACAAAAACTAGTAACGGTAATCATAATAAACATCGTTATCATAACAGCAATAATAATAATCAAAGTTCAAGTGATGCGAGTGAAAGTAACGATGAATCATCATCAAGTATATCTAATGATGATGATGATGATGATGATGAAAGTGAGCAAGATACAGTCGATGATCCATGGGCTATAAATAATGTACAACGAGAATATTATACAAAACAATTTAAAGACATACAGCCAGATGTAGCTAAAGTTATAAGCGGTAAACTCATTGAAATATAACACTAGAAAACACAACGACTTTTCTTCATATATATTTAGGTAACATAGCAAAAGAATTCTTCGAACGTTCACGTTTACCAACAAGTGAACTATCACAGATATGGAATTTATCCGATGTTAATCATGATGGTGCATTATCACTTGCCGAATTTTGTACAGCCATGCATCTCGTTGTTCTACGTGTCAATGGTTTTGAATTACCCGATGAACTTCCATCACAATTACAACCATATACACCACTTATTGATTTATCAGATACAACAACAACAACAATACTATCACAAACTAATGAGCCGACAGAAAATTGGGCAAACTTTAAAAATACAAACAGTGATTTAACAAATCCTACAACAACAGCAGCAGCAAATCTGGATGAAAATTCAAATTCACCAAAGCAATTCATTTATGGACCACCCTTAGCTGACAATCATCGTATTGTAGCACCGGTACCTGTTCGTCTTTCGCCACCACCACCTTTACCCCCACCAGTTGTTGTTCCAACAACAAAACCACCTCCACCACCACCCCCACCTCGTGCACCTGGCCGAACAGCATCCATTGATATTCCTCATCAACAACCAGTTTTACCTCCACGTACAGTTATCAATGATACACCTCAACGTAATCTAATACATACCACAAACCATACAAATAATCATAGTACACCATCGACGACAGTAACAACACCGTATCTTTATAATCGAACACGTCCGTCTATAGCGTCAACACCACAACAATCAGATGCAACTGTTTTATTCGGACAAATACGAGATTTACTTCAACCGGATCATTTGCAAGAATTAGCATCGATTATATCGACACCATCAACAACAAGCATTGAGAATCTTCATTTAGCACTAAATCAAACAAAAACTCGAAATTCAGTACTGAAAGCGCAACTTAAACATTGGGAAGATCGGCTAACAGACTTGATTGATAAACGTATTTCTTTAGAGCTTCAATACAAATTACAACAACAACAGCCATAACTCTTATTTTGTTATAATCGAGTTTTATACATCTATTTAGATGTGTAGAGAAAGAGTCTATTTTTTTGTGTTTTTTTGCGGTTCGATTCAATCGGCAACTGTTTTTGCTCAATGTATTTCTCTATAGCCTTTTTTCTTGTTGTGTAGAAACAATAATTCTCTCTCTCTCTCTTTCTTTCTTTCATTCGGTTTGTTTTCTTGGCTCTTCTCAAGAGTTTATACTCATCTGTCAACATGTACACATTTATTATGCTATATATATATGTAATCTATGATCTTTTTGTTTTTCTTCTACTTAAATCCATTGAATGACAAAAATAGATCTAACAAAATGTTCAACTTTATCGTCTAATAGCATTTCGAATGAATGGATATTTTTAATAGGATAACGAAAAAGAAGAATAGAACTACATGAATTTTCGAAATTCTAAATCAATAAATGTCTTTTTACTAAACTCTATTCTAGATTACATTTTATCAATAGATTCTTGTCAAATATTAAAATAATTATGAAGAATTTAATAGACTCCGTGAAAAGTTCAATCAATCGAATAGGAAGAATTTCTTATTAAATTTATAAAACGTTTCATAATCATTGACAAAAGAACGAATCTGTTTCAATGATCAGCAGGTTTGCTATCGAGATGATATAAAGTACACGGAGTATGAAGTGAATTTCCATTTGAATTAATTTTTTTAAACATCGTTCTCGGAATATCGACTTACACAGTTTAATCCGATGACAAATGTTCATATATAATTACCCAACGGATGAATCGTATGAAGAAATTTTACGAAGGTGTGAAAAACGAAGCACTCGAGAGTTTTCTAATACTCATAATAGGAACGACGTATTTCCGGTCAAATAGTAATATTTTCCCTGGCGAGGTTACTTCGATTAAATAAAATAATTAAATTTTTTTCATTGTAAAATTTGTATATGAAAATAATTCACGATAGTATATTTGTTATACTTCTTCATGAAGAAAAAGATCCTTTGTAAAGTTCAGTTTATTTTTCATTCGTTTGGATTCATTCAATTGAAGGAAAGAAATACTTAATTCTATTCTAGATGATATTCTTCAACATGATGATCTACTGAAATTCTTCGATTTATCTGACGATCATGTTTTTATAGCATGCAACGTTCAAAGTATTAGTGTAAATCATTTCTAAAATAATTCCAGTATGTCTGTTATGTGACTGATAGCGAAAGGTCAATATCTTTCTCGTGCTTTCCCACTTAGTGCGTCATATAGAAAAGTAAATCTAACGCAAACCATACCATGAAAAGTTCAACAACGATTATACTTTTCCTCGGCATGTAATGTTTTTAAAAGTAAATGAGTAGAAGTCTGATGTGAGATGCGTCTGTAAGGTCACAAACATACACTCGATTAATTATTAATGGAAAGCAAGACTATTTTCTGAATGCGTCGAGTAATCAATCGCTGCTTCCTTTTTTTTTTTAAATTCAATCCTTTTCAGTACGGTGAATGATAATTTTTTACACGTATTAATCGACAAACATTGAGATCAAGGCTGTTCTAGTGTAGCCATCTGTGATTGTTAGTAAAAGGCATGAAACTTTTTCATCGTTATGTCAATTATTCCTTCTGTATGTCTAACGTTGTATTTCTTTTTGCTGATAGATGTAATTACCCCCTGGGAAGCGCCTTTGTCTTTCATATACCATATCGAAAAATCCCTCAAATAAATTTTTCATGTGCTAACGTTTCATCATTGTGGGAGTTAATTAGAGACGTAAATCCAGTTTTAAAGGCATCTGATCGCTCTCGTATTCTTATGGCTTCTGTGAATGTATAACACGAATATATTCCTGAGAAAAGTATCTCTCGTTCATGATTTTATTTTTGTAAATTCATGTGAAATAGAACAACCACAGTGGATCGCGAACACAACGTACACCTCGAGACTTAGACAAAGGCTAGAGAAACCCAGACTTCTGATAGAAATATCGTTTGAATAATAACTTGGACCCAAGCGAAGATTCCCAAATAAATCTCGAGACGATGCTGTGACTCATTATTTGTTATGATAAATAACAATCAAACTTCATTCTATGTATGAATTATATGAGCTTATAGACGACACTAACAAATCTTCTTGAAACGAATGTCTCAAAGTTAGTCTCATAAGTTTTACGAAATAATTTTGCTTGATTTTATATAGGTAGATTATTCAACTTGGCATTAGTTAGAAACAAACAATTCTAACTGATAGAACGTTATTTAAAACAGGATTAACACTCGGATGTCATTATCGATGAATAACATGAGAAAATGGATGAAACTGTATCCGAACTTGTTTCCATTGAAGTAAAACTCATCAGATTCACAGTTTGCCAAAAATATAAAAACCAAAGCAATCGAGAACATATTGGTGTCGCATTAATTAATAGATAGTGGAATCGTTGAAGATTTTTCAACTTTCACAATGAATAAGAACCTAGTTTCTAACTTGTCATTCAAGACAAAATGTCATGACACCTTTCTATTCAATCAATAGATCTACGTTTTCTTTTTTCAAAAATTATTTTCAGATGGTTAATTTCTTCCTGAAAATTTCCGATATTGTTCGTGAACAACACATTTCATAAACTTACATTCGAATGGATGACCGTTCTCATGTGTTTTTAATCAAAGATAAAATTCGTTGTATACAGAAAAAAATTATGGATCAACTAGCTGCTGATCTTAATAGCGCATTGAATGATGCGAGTATTTTAACATCATCTTTATCAAATGTTCCAATAACATCTTCATCCTCGTTTACAACAACATTAAAAACAAAACGACGGCGTAGACGTCCTATCAACAATGATGTACAACAACAAAAAACCGAAGCATCCGATAGTACAACACCGGAAAATACACGAAATCGAAGTATTCATAAAGAATCCATAGCAAGCGACGGCGACGATGTACTTATGCCATCGAGTAAGAACATAAGTAGTACGAAAGAGAAGAATAGTAAATATCCTTGATTCTTTTTTTTTCTTCTAATTTATCTGTTAGAAACTCAGTCATCTTCATTAGTGATTGCATCGGAATCTGATTCAGCTTCTCAAACAGATGAAATACGAAGACGACGTCGGCCATTTAAAAAACCTGTTATTCCATTGATATCAAAAATTGAACAACCTATCAAATTAACACGTTGTTCAAGTGCAAAAACATCGGGTAGTACCACAAATATAACAACAATAACTACACATTCATTTCATCGATGTCCTAATTGTCGGACTATTGGTCCTTGCCGAAAGTTTGATTTTGATGATGATTCAACAACACCTGATTCATCGTCAACATTTTCATTGGCTACTAGTAATATAAATATCAATGGTAAACGTAAACGATCCCGTGCCATCATTCATGATGAATTTCGTCAACGCAATAATAGCTTACATGATTATGATATGACTTGTGTTGATGAGTCGAATTTGTATGTTTAAAGTTGAAAAGAAAAGAAAGCAAAACTTGTATTTTCCTAATTTTTAGAACGAATATCAGCAGTAGCAGTAGTTTAAATTTAAGTGATAGCGACAAAGATCCATGCTTAACCAGTAATGAAGCTGACGATGAACAATCAGACTGGCCAAAAGATGAAAGTAGTGTACCACGTGTTATACCTTGGAAAGTTGATCATGAAGCTGATCGTGATGATGACAATAATGATGATGATGATGATGAAAAAATGTTAACAGCCAATGAAGGAACATTAGAAAGAATTGTTAATGGAGCATTTAGTGTGGTACTAAGTGGTTCGAAAACTACAATTCACAATCGAATGAATGCATTGGTAAATAGAGAAATGTTAACAGGAAATCGACGAAATGCTAGTTCAAAAGTAAGCCATGATTTAAATTAGTTATATGAACTGCTGCTATCTGGAAAAAAATATACCTAACGTTTCATGTCGCAGTCTCATAATCTGATCTTAACAATAGCGCATATTGAATAATTTGTTCGCATGAACTTGATCTATGATCATACAAAGATTCTATTTGATCAACATGAATCAATAAATTAGTCGAGGTTGTTTCGCCGATAAAAATAGACCAATCGAATGCATAGAGTTTATCAAATGATCGAAGTAATTAATTTTGGTTAATATTCACTGACGCGTAGAAAAGCGATCGATATTGTTAGTTTAGCAAAATTTTACTATCACAGTCATCTATGAAGAAAAGCTATCTGTTTAGATCCAGTCAAACACTAGATAATCTTTGACATGACGAGAGATTGTAGCATTGTCGAAATGTTCAATCTATGATATGATTTAGATATGTGGATTTTCATGTGTCAGTAGTTAAAACAGGCTGACAAATATACATCGTAAGACGCCAGAAGCGTTCGTTGAGTATTACCGACAGAAAAATAGTGTTGTTATTGTAAATTTTTTCACATTAAGGTCTGTCGATAGTTGATTGCTAGTAGTAATACTGTTTTATCAAGCTAACTATCTTGTTCCCATATGATGAGAAAATTTTTAACTTGAAATACTTTCTATTAATTAGTGCGACTTTGTGTACCTATTGTATCGACCTTTACTTTTTCATATGATTATCTCTAGTTTGCATGGTATATTTGATTAATACATGCATCGTTTGAGAAACAACTGTTTCTTATATGCTAACATACAGATATATGATAAGTTTGATAGATGATCGATCTAAGTAATTTTGTGTTAATATGATTGTTTATCATATTGATTAGAGATTAATGGAAAATACAAAAACACATTAAAGCAGTATTTTTGTTTTCGATTTATATGTCGAATGATGTGATGTTTTCAATAATATCTAGTTTTCCTACGCATTAATGCAATTCTTTTATAAAAAAGCAATTGCTTTTCACTCAATCAAAAAAGATTGTTGTAAATCTTGCTCTGATTGAATCCAATGTATTTATTCTCATCGTGTTCCCCAGTGTGCTCCAGGCATTTGACGAAAACAAAAACAGCCATGCCTATTCATCGAGTTCGAACTCATTAAGTTTTTACTCACATATTAATTTTAATTAGAATTAATAGTATAGAGGTTTTTTTATTTATTGATAATTGCAGTTCGATATGTGTATTGGTGTCGAGGAAAAAAATTCAATTTATGTGCCTAGATTTTGTCATCATTCAAGTATATGCTATTATGATAAAGCGAGTTACATGTCAACAAAAAAATATCAGATAAGACTTTAATCACTAATATTTTCTGAAATATTAAAATTATTACATATTGTCAGTGTACGAATAATTTCATCATTTTTCAAAGTATAATTCAGCCTAAATAAAATCCAAAAGGAACAGATGAGTCAATCAAGATCGATTCTAAAATACATCGTTCGTTCTTATTTCAGTTGTCAATGAAAATTTGATATTTTCTAAGATTGAAATTTCTTCAGGGACATCAATCTTGACATTGACTCGTATTAGTTAATCGAGTTTTGTGTTCTATGTATTTATGCATTATTATAAATTACAACAATGTTTGAATTCCAACGAAGATAACAATCTATTACTTATAAAAGTTGATGTTTTTCTTATATTTCTGATTCTAGCTTGAAACTTTATTTTTTCAGTACGATAAACTCTTTTCTAATTGTAAATTTCATTCTATATGATGATCAACAACAAAAGAAGCGTAGATCGCTTCCTATGAGCAAGTCTCAAAACATGTCTACTCTCGTGTTCTGTCACTCTCTTCTCCGAATGATTACTGTCTAAATTCAAACATGAATTTACTTCATTCGAATTTTTTATGGTAAATCTTAATGTTGATCACTTACCGATGTCAATTGATATCTAAATCGTGTAGTTAGTGTTTTAACGAAGAATAAAACATTATTTTAACATTAAATAAATTACCCTGGAAAAACTGAAGTGTAAAAAAAACAAAAGTGCAAATTCTAGAGCTATCAAAAATTGTTCAACACATAGATTATACATACGAATAGCCTGATTGAATTGATAGAATACTGTCTAAGTATGAGTACTCAAAAAAAGTATGCAAATAACAAATTCATTTTTATTAAATATTATTCGAATGTGATATTTTTAAAAATAACTATTGTTGCATAGCGGTAGAATCGAGAGTACTGTGAAGTACGAACGTTGACTTTCGACTTATAAATAAACAGTCGTATTTGCACTCGTCAGGTTCTACGTTTTCCCCTAGAATAAAGAAAAGAAACCTTATTTTATCATCCAAATCAATATTGTGAAGTGTGAAAAAAAAACTCAATTATTCATTAAAATCCTAGACAAGTAGTACGCTGCATTCTTTCAACTTACATTATTTACGCTAATTCTGTATTCATTTTCACAGTTCAAAAATGTAAATAACTTCTTGATAACATTTCAATACTCCATTAAATTGAAGGCTATAAGTTGACCTCAAATTACAACCATAAACCTTATGTTAAAATGTCTATCATTATATTGATTTATATTATTGAGATAATGATTTTTATTCTAGAATACGTATACGCATACTCATCTAAAACGACATGTACGATTATTGAAAGAAACTCGTCGTTCTCATCATAATAGTTATAGTCATAAACGTGTTAAAAGTGAGCATTATCCTCATAAGCATCGTAAGTTCTTTCTTTTTGTGTCGTCTTTTCTATTATTATTCGAATTTAAAATTATGTATCGTAGATGATATCGTGCAACCGATTGATTCGACAAATATAGGCCATCAATTATTAGAAAAAATTGGTTGGACACCTGGAAATGGTCTTGGCATAAATCAAAATGGCATTACAATACCTGTCAACATCAACTATCGTAATTTTAGACAAGGTCTTGGATACGAAAACACATCGATGGATACAGCCGATCGTATGGAGAGTGAACAACAATCACCGTCTTTAACTAGTCATCCTTCTCATGTGTAACTGTGATTTTTGTTTTTTTTGTTTTCATTTTGTATATTAAGTTTTCTTCGACTCATCAAACACAGAATAAATTAATAAAAAACCAAGAGAAAAATGAGGATCGTTTTTGTTTTCTGAAGTTTTTCTATATACATATGTATATATTATACAAATGCATTTAGAAGCTACGAAAATTATCACCGAAATACAAGTGCGTACTTGCGTATGAATGATTCACAGAAAGAAGAATATTAGACAGAAAAAATAGTCGAGCAATCGTCGTCATCATCAATAACAAAAGTAATACATCATAAAAATAAAGAAGAACAGGGAGCCAAAAAAACAAGATAAGTCATCCAATTTTAACGTACGCATATAGAGACAAAAAATAAAGGACAAAAAATTTTATCACCAGGTGAAGTTATGTATCACCAAAATGTTGAGAAAAGCACATGATTAAAGTTTCAAACAAAGAAAAGAAAAAACGAACGAGAATTTTCTTATCATAATATGAAGATTTGTAGTATGTATATTAATCTAGTAACGACTTGTGTCTATAGTTACAACCTCATCATTATATCCATCGTCTTTTTCGTGTACATTATGAATTTTAGTATTTTCTGGAGGTTGTCCTATCTTAGTTCCATACTTTGGCCTTCCTGACTTATTATATGATACAACAAGAACCGGTTGTATTTGACTATTCGATTGTCGACGTGTGTTATTTTTATTATTTGTTTGATTTTGTGCAGTTGACGGTGATTGAATCTTGGAAGGTACAATGTGAGGAGTAGTATCTACATCTGTTTTTTTATTTCTCAACGGAGCTGGAAGAGCACTACCATCTGAATCTGCCGAATAAGCTGAGGCAGCAGAGAATGGCCTGTCGGATCTCGATTTAGCACTACTTGCTCGACTGAAACGACGTACTGTTTGATAAAATGAGCTTCGCATCGAACTCCATTTAGCTGTATTCCATATTTCAGCAACACCAATTTTTGTCCAATAGAAATGTGTAAAAAAAGCACATGCACCAATTAAAACTAGAAAATTGAGTTAAATATTATTTTGTTGTTATTATTTTAAATAAAAAGATGTAACCTACTTAATACGACGACTAGAACGACGATGACAATAATATCTGTAGTTAAATAACTCTCGGTCATTGGAGGCCGATAAACAATAGCAGATAACACACCTAACAATTGAAATATCTTACATATTGTTTATCTTTTACATCGATAGAGAAAAAGGAAATTGGAAATATTTAAAAATAAACTTCTTTTTTGTTTTGTTTCTTATCATTTTACGATTCTCAATACACTTGAATATAGTTTCATTACATAATAAATAATTACGTCTATACTCTTTTCTTTTTAGAATACTTTATCTATACTTGTGTAGAATAGGTCTTCTAACCACTACACACTTATATATATATATATTTATATATTCAGTTGTGGTCACTGATAGTAATGCACTATGAAAAATGTATCTAACTATCATCACCTTTATTTGTAAGTCACGAAGGAAAGAAAAACTTTATTTTTTTCTTCTGTCAAGGATAATCTTACAGACTCACATTCATGAATTCATTTGCCAAGCTGAAATCATCATTAATACTTGGATGAAAATTGCAGTAAGACGATTGTTCATTGATTGAGTTAACAATAGCTAGCATCGTCAATTATTATAGTACTCATCTTCTATATCATTTTCTTTTTCTTTGTCATTAATGTATAGTCGTTGTGTGGTTCAAGATCAACACATTTATATGTATAGATATATATTCAACAGTGGTCGGCGCGACCAAGAATTGTGTCAACATATATAATAGACTCGAACTGTGCGCACATATAAGAGAGTAAATGTATGTGTTAGAATCTTGTCGATATATGTTTGATGTGGCCTTTCCTCATACATTCATACAATAAGAAAGAGAAAAGAAATGAGCTTTCTGTTTATGACTGCGACGAAAAAAGCAAAACGAAAATGTGCATGTACGCATTGATTACGAAAAAAAAAACGATGAATTTTCACCATAATAAAAGCACACGAACGACGAGGATGTTTTTTTTTAATTCTTTTCCTTAATTTTTATATCTATGGAAGAAAAAAACTGTTAAGTCATCTTTATATCGCGATTCGTGATATTTACCTTAACAACGTCTTCTTTTCTTAATCGCAAGTTATGATTTAGAATGTCTTGTCTTGATTTATAACAATAATAGATAGTGTTGTGAAAAGCTAAATTAAAAAGATCTACCCAATAGCGTGATAACCTGTTACCTTTATATATTAAAAAAGAAAAATCATACATACACGCACTCTGACATAAAATGCATGCTTTTGCTTTCTGTTATTAATTCGTAATTTTTTTTGTTTTTTAATTGCTTCCGTCAAATGATCGTTAAGTTTCATCGATTTTTAAAATTTATCATGATGAAGAATGAATAACATGCGTTCTGCGATATTCAAGAACAAACTATTTTAGTAAAAATAAAAATCAATAAGTTTTTCAAATATGAAAAGAAATTTACTTTTGACTAAAGCTCATTCTATTTGACCAAAATGTTTTATTGTGCCATTTATTTTCTCATTTAATCTCTTTCTTTTTCTCTTCTTTTATTTCGATAGTCTTTTTTCCTTATATTGATCTAAAAATGCGTGTTATAAAACTACGCCGCTTGGGTATCTGAGAAATGATTATTTTTTTGTGAATCGCACATAGCAACAGAAGAAGAAAAAATGATTACTCCACAAAAATAATCTAATGCAAATAAAAATAAAATACAGAGTACCATGCTTCTAGAGAATCAATTATTAATAAATAACAAGAAGGGGAAAGAATTGATTTTGTACACAGTTGACGCAGCTACTCTATCATAAGTATATTTATATCTTAGAACATTATTAAACTTTGATAATACGTCAAATGACTACATAATAACTAAACGATGAATGTTTTCTTGTTATGTAAGTTCTCTACGTTTGTTAATTCCTGATCAATAGATTAAATAGTTGTGTATCATACCTTACACTTATTTGTCTACATATAGTGAGATGAGTGAAGCAACGTTGTTTTTTGTTGTTGTCAACATGTTGAAATGAGTGCTTCTTTGTGAATAATGTCGATTTGTTGCCGACTTTGACGTCAATGCTCTTTATGCTTTTCACCTTTATGCCGTCGTTAGGAGGAGAGGGTCGTCACTGTCGTCAATGTTGTTGTTTCTTTATTTATAAAAGACGTATGACAAGAGAAAAGATGAAGAAAAGGATGATGTTGACGATGATGATAAAGCGAAGAAGCCGTCGAGTTAGTTTTTTTTTTAAAAAAAATATCAACAGGAAGGAACGAGAAGAGGTATTTTTGCGTGTTGACTTGTTTTATAGAAAAGGTTACCAGAAAAAATCGCACGTAATAGAGTTTTACTAATGAATTATATGTTGACAAAAAATAAACCAGAGTTGCCTATCGATCTTTTTCCCTCTCTCTCTCTTTCTTCTTAGAAATGGCACAATCAAAGACTCAAGGTTATCGCTTTATTTTTGTGTTTTTGTGTTCTACTATTAGTTTAAAAAATGCCCGATGTTTTCTGTGCAAATATAAGTACACACACATATATATATATATATATATATATAGTATATGTAGTCATTGATTATTTTGCAAAGGAATGATTCCTGTGAAAAACAACTTCTTATGCATGTTTTTGTGCGTTTTATTAAGCCACTAGAAAAACAAAAATACAAGCTAAAAACAAAAAAACAAGTTCGATTCGCTGTGTTTTTCTATCGACGTATATTTCGTTTCCAATCGCGTTGCATTTCTTTAACTAGTTTTTGAATTCCAATTTTAATACTTATTTCATGCGTCAATATGGAATCGGGTAAAAAATTTATATTTTTGAGAAATGGATGTTCAACATAATTATTATCTAAAGCATGAACTAATATTTGTAAAGCTTTTTCAATAGCATATGCTGTATCGTTTTCATAGGATGCGCCGAATTGCTTGTGTGTTGAACAGACGGTTAAAAATAGAAGACGAATTAGTGATATAGAAAATATGACTTCAAATGCAACTTCAATTTCCGTTGATAAAGGAATTTTACTTTGTATGCTTTCTAAAAGAAAAAAGCATGAAGAAAATTTGGAATATTATAAAATAAATATTTACTATGCATGGTTGATGCATTAGACGTTCCTGATCGTGTAGAAGTGACCGAACATGTTGATTGACGATGTTTTTCTGTGTGCACTTGCATTTTAATGGTTTCGGATGCATATTTTGATGCGCGTTGAACATATTTCAACCATTCTTTTCGTAGTTTTAGAAAACCTACTAATATTGACGATAGTGGACTAGATTTTTGCAATAAATATTCACATATACTAGCTTCAGTTGAGCTATAGTCAAATACAAATTTAATGGTATTATATGGTGCGACACGTGTTCGATTCATATCTGGATGATATTTTAAATAATCTTTTAAATCATTGTGATTACAAAGGGATATGTATGCATCAAGAAAAAAATCCATACAAGGTTCATCGAATTCGATCAAGAGTATCAATGATACAATAAGAGTTACATCAGACTCTTGCCGGCTACTAAATACTAATTGAATGGTATTACGAGTAAATTCAACATCTTTGAACTCATAAGCATATCGTTTTTCACTATTTGCCTCTTCATTAAAATCACGTTTGAGAATAAATTGGAGTATACGTATAAATTCATCACGTAAAGCAAGTCCATTAAGAAAATTTCTATGGCGAATTTTAAGTAAGAGAAGATCGGCATCGTAACGTGACCATTCTGTTGGTAAACGAAGTATTTCTACAAAAGCCGACGAACGACCGTTCGATACTAATTTACTTAGCGTTGGTGATCGAATTGAGTTCCATATCAGTCCACATGTTTGTCGACGAGTTTGTCTTATAACTTGATCACGATTTACTATTGGTAATGGAATAAAATCAAGTTTTGGATCATATTCACACATCGGATCGAGAATTCCATTTTGAATAATACTATCGATTTCATTCTGTACTTGATTTTGTTTATTAATTGATGTGATACTACTCTCTTTTGTAGTAGTGGACTTTTTATCAATCGACGCTTGACTTGTTGTTCTACTGTAACGTTCCATCAGTTCAATTTTTCTTTTTACTTAACAAAAAAAGCAGAACTTTGAATAAATGCGAAATACACACTCAACTATTCTCTTTTGTTTTGGTTTTAAACGATGGCATTAATAAAAACACAATGAAGCATTTCTTCCACTTTTTCTTCTGTTTTTCAAGTAATACGATACTACCCATGTTACTTGCAACATACATATTTCTGACTGTAAATAAAATGATTTCCTTTCTGTTTGTATCTTGATGTTCCAAATCGTGAATATCGATGTAGACATCAATATGTACAAATATCCCTTAGAGGAATTTCATGTGTTTTATTTATTTATCATGTACTTAACTACGAACTCAACAGTATAAATTGCCGAATATTTAATTGATTTAATGAGAAAAAGTAACTCATGTTTGCAAGTAAACTTCATACGATGATTTCATCAACGAAAAAAACTGCTGAGCCATCGTAAGTTAAATATGAAAGTTCATCGATATTTTCACGAATAATTATTCTTAGAAAACATTGGTTACCAATGGTAATGCCGTCATTATCAACGTTCATCTTTCTTGGTTTTGCATTTCTTATAGCATCCATAATTGTCTTATCACTCATTCCAATATATATGGAAAATAGATCAGTACCAAAAACAAGATTTATTTTAACTAGTATGATTTATTGAGTTTACCACGAAACTATCCAAGAAAAACATAAATTCGATGTTTTTATGTTCATTTTTCCTAGCTGTTAAAATTAATAATTATGTATTACGGATGAATCAATCAGTGGGAAAACGAGATTTAGCTCATTTAGATTTCCTATTGAATACAAAAGACATCTTTCTAAAATTAGATGAAGCTCAATCGATGATGAATTCATCAATTCAGTATGCAGTAAGTGTTTCATTAATTGTTGTTAAACTATACGTCATTATAATCATACAGCTTGAACAACAATTGAAAATTGATGGTGATCGAGACAAATTTAATATTTATATATTACAAATGATATCTTACGCTGATAATCCAAGTAATATGAGGTTAGAATGAAAATATTAGACTAACATCTATCTAACAACACGTATTTTTAGTGTTAAGTTGAATTTCTTGATTGTATATACACGAGAATGTGCATCATGTAGTTCACATCGACGATCAAGTATATTTAAGAAATTATGTTCGAATACTCAACTGTCAGTACCAATACGTTTTCTTGTTCAATCAACGAATCTTTCTTATATACTCTCTAATCCAACGACTGTCTATACTCCATATATTCCAATTGAAAATATCGAAATAACCACAAGTACAGAAATATTAATTTTCTGAACGATGATCTAGTCTTTTTTAATGTCTCATTAGGCATTGTGTTTTCATTAGAATCCGTTAATTTTGTGAATACCATGCAGACCAACGAGATGCCACCAATTAGTAATAGTAAGTAACAACAACAGCAGAAATCTAGTCTTTGTAGTATTTATAAAGTTGTGTGTAAATTAAAACAATGAGCATTGGACAGATGACTTTGAAAGATAATAAGTCATACTTGGCGTGAATCTAATAAGATATTGCAATCTTCATGTATTTATTCTCTGTATTACGTTTGGGCATTTCAAAATTTTTAATGAATAACAAAAAATGCCAAAACTTTGAATTGTGAACATCTTAAATTTAGCGCCAGAGAGTCCCTGTATATTCGAATCGCTGATTACGTGCATGCCAAGGATAACTTCAAATTTATTTTATGATTTTAAAATGATCGAATCATTTATGTTTCTAGAATTTCTTGCAAATTCGTATACATTAACTGTTACAACATTAAAAAGTAATTATTTTGCAACACTTGATGAAATAGAAACACAACTTTCAGCTAATCAAAATGATGGACCAGTATCACTTGCAGGTGCTGTTACAATGTATTCTGAACTAGTACAAACAGTAAGACAAGATGTAGCCAGATAAATCAATGGATTCTCAGATAGAAAACAATATTTCATTATTAGTAAACGAAAGAGCTCTACCTCAGTAAAAAACATATCTCATTTCTCGTTTTAACTTAAATATCATTTGATATGATTCCTACGAGTGAAAGATCTTTTTTCATAAAAAATAAGTCATTATTGATCATATCGTTTTTAATTAAATATCATCATATTGTCTATTATTTATTTCAAAAGATTGAACGACAGACTCAATTATCTAATGGTTCTAATGCAGTTGATATCATCATAAATGATATCATTTTACAATTTTGGTATGTGAAAACAATTAAGATAAACGTCGATGATAAAATTAATATATCAGATTTTTAAAATTCTTTCTAGGTATTTAAACAGTACTATTCAAGTAATAATTGATTTTGTAATCGATTTTCCCACAAGTTGTGATAGTGTATGTATGACTCAACGAGGTAGTCTATTGATAAATCAATTTAAAACTTTAACAAATACACAAATACATGTTCAACCAGCTAATTTGACCGATGGACAAGTTCGACTTTACAAAGATGGTACTTATGTCATGTATGGTTATTCATTGACAAGTCAAGTTATTACAAATTTTACTGGAACTATTGTTCATGCAGTACCACCAACACTTACTATTGTCTATTAATGTAGTAGAAGACTTTTATTTTCTTTTATGCATATTTTCTATTCATGATATTTCATTTAAATAATAGATTTTTATTGCATCTGTATGTAATAACAAGGCAAATCTGATGTGTGCACATGAGTGAAAAACAAATTAAAGTAAAATGAATTATAAGAAAAACCTCATCGGTACATAAGAATCAGATGAAGCAGTACTATTCGTGGAAAAATCTTCATTTTTTTTGTTGACTTTGTTGAGTGCGTGGTACAAAGCTGAACTCTTTGGTAATTCATTGTGACTTTTTTTTTCAACTGAAACTTCAGTCGATTGATAAGTTGTCCGAGAGTAATCCTGTTGAATGGTAAAAGGAAATAAGTGAAGTATTAGAATAGAGGGAGACTAATGATATCTAGTAGTTTCTTTCTTAATACATGTAATAGCGTTTTTCGATCAAAAAAATGATTTTTCAAAGACGAAAATGAAACTTTTCTCTAAGGAGATGTTCGCAAGTGTTTATTGGTGGATTAGATTATTTATTTTCATCCATTTCTATTCTTGATAAGAATGGTTTCAATTGGCATTCTATACAAGTTGAAACGATGTGTCGATAAGTTCAAAACTAAAGACAAAACGGGATATCGATATTTAGTGTAGAAGATTTTATGGATATGCATCTGCGTAAAAGTGATTCCTATCGAGAAAATGTAAAACAGTGAGTAGAACATGTAAAAGCATGTTTTCCATCAACCAACATAGAAATTCTTCAATGGCTCGTAGTAGCAACTGATTTGTACTCGTCCTATGATTTATCATTTTATGCCTATACTAAATGTAGTTGAATGGAAGGTCTGGCTGTTTTAGAATATTTTTTTTTTGGAAAATATTTCTTAATTTTGATCAATAAGTAATTAATAAAACTTCATTGAAATGTTTTGCTCTTCAGAATTGAATATAAACAATTGAATAAAGTCTCGCTGTAGAAATTAACTCTACAAAACCTTAGATTTAAACATAATTGAGCAACAGTTTTTTTCAAATCATTTAAATAATTATTCTCCTTAAAAATGCAAATCTTTCAAGTTGTACAACAAGAAAATAGTTTGGTGCATCTTGGCACTTGAGGATAAAATCAAATTTTAACACAAGTGATTGGTATAGACAACGTCATGTAGAGCATAAATGTTTCTAAATTACGATATAAAATAACATTCGAAAATGTATTAGCCAAGTTGTATGAGAATCAATAAAAGTCTCTTTTGCAAAACCAATTACCATTCAACGATGATTGTGAATCTTGTTCGAATACATGTATTTAGCGTGAGAAAACTGTCAACAGAAATATACAAGTAACTATAAGTACTGATCGTTCATAATATCGCCACGATAACATTAGAGAGGAGTTTCTGGTACAACCATTATATAGACTGAATGAATTTCTTATTGAAGGACCGAATCAAAATTATTTAAGTATGAAAATAGAGCCTTTCTTGTTTCATTTTTCTATTTTTCTTTCGTAACTAATTCGATAGTCGGGATTCATCCAGATGAATGGATATTAGCCAGACGATGTGCTAAGAAAGAGGATGAAAATTTGGCTGTCTCTTCCTTTCACAAAAAAAAGCTAACTAAATTCTTACTATGGAAGAATTTTCAAGTTATTGAAAAAAATGAGTGTATAACATGCTAGAAACAGACTTGAGATCGGTTTAGGTTTTACAAACTTAAAAGGAATTAAAATCTATCATTTATTAAATATTACTAATTACTGCTGTAGATGAATGGTTGGTGCAGTTTAAGCACTGGAAATACGAATCAGAGATCGACACAGGACAGTGTTAACGTTTTTTGCCCTCATTCTACTAAAGAAAAATTAAAAAGAAGCTGTCCAACAGGATCCTGACCGAAATTTGGCGGGATCCTGGGTACTGAATTCTGACAACTTCCAACTGATTGCTATCAGGTTCAATTAAATCTGAGGGGGTCCACCAGTTGGATCAGTTGTTCTTGATCTTCTGGACAATTTGTTGCCAAATTTTTTAGACGTCAAATTTTTATTCATTATTCATCATATAATTGCCATTATCTTCACGAATAAGTCAATGTCAATACGAACCCTCATTACATTCTTTTATTTTCATGTTCCCGCCTTGCAGATACATGCACAAAACAAATTAATTCTTTTAATAAGGCTCTTTATTTCGTAGAAAGGAATAAATGAGAAACTTCCCTAAGTTTTCTTACAAATAAAGACTTTATGTATGTTTATTCTTCATGATAAATAAAAATAAAGCAGCATTTCTCGTCAGACACGATAGTTTTCTCCACACATTTGGAGTTTGATTAGGACATTATTTTGAGGTGTAATAAGTAAGACATGGGATAAGTAACGATGATCCCACCATATATATATAGGATAGAAATTATCGAAAGATGATGAATGACGATTAGGTTATCGACTGTAACCTCAATAACAGCCTTTTTCAGTTAATTCATAAAATCCAGCAGAATTGTTCTGGAAAAGTAGATTTGAGATGAGGTTTCAGTAAGTTCATAGATATTGAAACAAGTGATTTTAAAAGCATGCGATCTTAAGCTATCCTAGAAGAATATCAATAGTGCCAGAGAATGCACCCTGTTGAACTTGAATGAGCCTTGAGATGCCCGCATAGTCTTTCAAATGTTCATTTAGCTCTAGAAAAGTCGTCTAAATAATCGATAACCTCTGCACTAGTTTGGCAGTTGCAATATTTGATTGACATTCGAATGTATGAATTCAAATTGTTTATAGTTTGGATAAGTAACATTTCTGTCCCGTATAGTCACGAGAAAATCGTTGTACAGCGGCTTCGTACCATTGGAGTATCATTCGATTTTTCAAATAACTTCTTTAATAATGTTACTGCTCTTCGTACTGAACTTTCTTGTACTTAAAAATTAGTTGTGTTGAGGTACCTTTCTACAAATCATCGAGCGTACTGGAATTTTCTCGTATACATGAACTGACTAATTCTTCGATTATTTCTTATATTCTATTCTAATTGATATTGAATTTTGGAAGATACGAATATATGTGCAGCCAGTGGTTTTCATCCTACTGAGAAAACTTTGATCTTCGAGTAATTGACATTTAACTCTGATAGTGAGCAGTGTCGAACTGTTCGTTGATTTCCTGAAATATATCAACAGTTCTGGGTTGCTGTTATACTTTTAACTCTATCATTGTAACGAATGCAACACCTACTTTTCTACTCACGCAAGAAACAAAATGTTACTAGAAAACAAATGGATTTTATGAAAAAAGGTTACGAAAAAAATGTATTTGATGCATCACGACCAGAAAGATCACGTACGTTTTTCTTACTCACAAATAAATACAGTCGTATTCTACTATGAAAAAGTTTTGGTTACACCTAGCAATAGAGGAAATAATTAGAAGCAGATAGTATATCAAGCCAAACTGGTGGAGTACAAATGTTTGTATGAATTTTAATGTGACCACGTATTCTAGGGGAGCTAACAATCTATAATGATATCTTGCTTGTTTGAGCTTTTAGTTTTACATGTCTAAATACTAATTTAATTTGCGTTAATATCACTCAAAAATAGTCAAGCATAAACTGTCATCTATTCAAAAAGGTTATGAGGTGAAATGAAAATATTTTTCAGTTGAAGAGAACGTTGCTTTATCTGGTTAGCCTTCGTGCATCTCTGTCAAATTTTTGATAGCATTGCTAAGTATCAAATATTTCCCATTAGGAAAGGATACAAAGTACAGCTAATGGTGAGACTATTGAAAGAGAAATAAATAAGTGCTTCCATCTGAATGACAGAATATAAACGAATATCTTCCTTTAATTTTTGCAATCTTTCAAAGAGCATGATCAAATTTTTGAGTGTAAATCCTTGTTATCGATAAAACATCAGCGTTTATCGAAAGAGTAACATCTAAAATATTCAATTTCGATCAATATTCAGGTTAAAGCCATATTCGTATATACGATGAAACAGAGTCAATTGAAAGTGAAATATATTTGAAGTTTCAGAAAAGCAACTAAAACCTCGTCTATGGAATGCTGAACGATTTTATACTTTCTGCAGTATGCTTTCAGATTTTATAATCACAAAATATATACGGCTAATACTTATTTCAATGTTGTGTTAGTATTTTAGTTGTGTGAACATGAATTGAAACATATTTATTTAAAAGTAAGTACAAACATGAATCATCAACAGAATTCTTATAGTATCATATACTTATGAATGTGAATTTCTAAATCATTGAATCAATATTAAAACCATAAACTATAAAAAAATTCATTGAAAGGCAAGGAAATCATATGTGAAAGCGATACTTTTAATAGAAATTCATGGGTTGATATTAGATGATTTTTCGATGAAGTGAATTCAGTATATCAACTGATTCAATCTTAGTCGATGCATATCTTTGTAAATAGCAGACGATTGCGTTTGTTCATTGTCCTCAATTGCATTATTTGGGAATAATTCTTCCATAGGCTCGATGACGCTATCGGCATGCGGATTATTAAACATAACAATACCATGACGGTAACCATGTCTTTCGTGTCTCACTCGGTGTGGAACTGAATACCACCTACCATTAGTCACTTGTTGTAATGCATCGCCTATATGGCATAGAAATGTGTTTGGCCGTGCAGGTACGTCTGTCCATTCATTATTTCCACGTGTCTTAATTTGTAAACCACCTACTGGATCCAATAAGTTGATAGCTAGGAAACCAACATCTGTATGTTCTGCGCATTTACCACCTTTTGGATATCTCAGTAATAAGATGGTCGGTTCACGATGAAATTTTTCTTCTAAAAACTGTCGATCTTTTCCTAATGCTAATGAAAATGCTTGATAGAGAAGATTTCCAGTGGATGACATCAATTTGAAATGGGTATTTATGGCATCTTTCCAACCTGGAAGTTCGTTTTCTTCAAGCCATTGATTTTTAGTATAACTATCACCATCTTCATCACCCATGTATATCCATTCACGATATTCATCTGATTCTAAATTTTCGCTATAAACATAGCCACGATGATCTGGACTGTGTTTTGATGATATTCTATTTTTTGTCTCCAAAGGCAATTCAAAGAAACGTAATAATTGGTGAAGTGTTTCAGCATCATTCGCAAAAGTTGGTAGTTTGGAGTTTGTAACATAAAATGCACCTATATCTTTACATGCATCTGCTATTTTGTTAGCAGCGATTAACATTTCAGAATTCTTCGAGTCAAAGAATGGCAATAAATCAATAGTCGGAATCTCCATCTGATGAATAAATAAATAGTTCTATTATTTCACAGAACGAGATACAGGTCTACAATAGAAACATGTATAACACTAAAAAATGTGAGATCTGTAGCACAGTGATAATGTTTTCTTCACTAGTCTTTTTACAATAGCTGAACAGCTGTATTTGTGTATACGAAGAAACGAAATGGAAAAACTCAAAACGAAAACAAAAACAATACATAGATGATTCATGAAACAATGAAGAATATGAGGAAGCGAAGAAATTATCCTAGGTATCACCATGTATACCTATGATAAGAAAAGAAAATTTCGATCCGATATAGTTAAGAACAGGGGAAGAAGATTGTAGATACCTAAGCATAATTATTTATATAGTGATATAGAAAAAAATCTATAAAATCTTTGAAGCAAACACAGGTCATATGAATAAGTTGTAAAACTCAGTCTACAAGTACTAATAAGTTTTTTTAGAAGTAAAATAATAATATAGCATATCAGTACTGTATTAGTCTAAAAACAACTCGAGAATAAGAGAAGCAAATTAAATGAGAGATAATCTACGTAATCGATAAGACTGAAAAAAGAAAGCGACGTATGTTTTGAGCTGATTCCTTGGTTTCTGTCTTAAAACAAAGAATAAAAATAGAGGATTGATACAAAGTATTCGATTGACTTAGTGTCTTGAAGAAATTCCCAGGACTATAATCCGGTCCTCCGGATCCCGCAGAATCTTGCAGGAAAACACCAGAAATCGCTGGCACATGGAAACAGTATTCGCGTCGGAAACTGTGCAGATTTTCTCCCGTGGATTCCAGCTAGCGTCCTGTGCTTTACTGCAGAGACCGACCGGAAATCATCGGAATAACCCAGAAAATTTCTTACCAGAATATCTCGGAACCGGCCGTTTTCACTCCGGAATGTTCAGCATGGGTTGCAAACCTAAACTACACTGAATCGAGTTACGAATAATAGAATGAACTTAACAAGATAAACGGAGTATCGAAAATACCAAGAATGTTACGAATTTTTTCGATACTAATCTAGAAAGTGATGGAAACACGACTCTTCTTAACTCTATCAATGAAACGGAATTGAGAAAATATTATCTAGATCCCTTTATTCCTAAAGCGGTTTTCCATTAAAATCTATGAAGGCATAATAGAATATGGCAGCAGCTTTACTTGATTCCTACTTGAAAACGTTTACGATGAAAAACATCGGTGTTGACTTTTCGTGTCGTTCTAGCTTCCATTGATCTAACCAATCACATGATGTGAACAATAGTACGGTACAAAGGCGTTCACATTCATTGACCTAGCATGGAAAGAAAAATCAAATTTCAAGTCTTCGGATAAAGACAAATTTCTTCCTCTCCCAATTTTAGCACTCATGATTGCGGGTATGCTTGCAATAGAAGTTCTACTAAGTGTTATTTTCTCCCAAAAGAGAATTGACTCTAAAGAAGTTTCCTCACTATCTGAGCAGATAGATCTCCAATTTGCAAACGGTCTTATTTTCAATGAATTACAAATAGCAAGAATTTTTAATAATCTAAATGCATCGAAACAGATAGTTTGCATCTAGATTCGAATTAAATATGAATTGCTTTATACAATTGAAAAGTTGCTTCGCTATTTTTAGTGGTTTTTAAGCGAAACTCAGTTAGAACTTATCATAGAATTCGATCCTTCAGTAACAGAATTGTTTAGCTTCTTCTGGAAGTTCGTTTCTTTTTGCACTCACTTCATAATGTAAAAATATTCTTTTCAGTAAGTTTGATTGTATCGATCAGGAATACAATTTTTTATGATAAAAAGATCAGTAATGACAAATATAATTCTTCATCTTTTAAAAACTGTCGCGTTTATGATTGATCAAACGAAACAATCAGTTGCTGAAGTTGCAGTTATTGAAACAAGTAACTGATTTCAAAAGATTTGATTCTATGCTAAAAACTTGAACTTCTAAAGCCAATTTTTATCCATGTTTTTGACATATTTGGTTGCATAGCTAATTTTCTGCAGTCTCACAAAATTGGAATATTGAAATATAGACAAGCGTGATTAGGGTTATCTTTCAAGAAAAGTTTTTAGTGAGAAAAGTACTGATGGGTGCGAAGATGAAAACATCAATGACTTACTGAATAGTCAAACGTGATGAAGACAAGCGGTTTTTGTGGATGCTTCAAGAATTTCTAATAACTTTAAATAATTCTCATACACAGGTCATTCATTAAAAATTGCATTTTGAAGTGCACAGCACATTCTTCCGAACGAAACTTGCTGACGAAAAAGGAGGCACAAAGAAAAATCATCTTTGTTAAACGCGGTCGACTAAAAAGCAACGAAAACATAGACTCTTGATGAGTTATTAACCGTTCGGTGTTATTTAACCAACAAAGGGTTGTCTATTAAAAGATTTTTATTTTTGTAAAATGAGAAAGGTGAATGTGATAAAATCATAGACGAAGGTATGTTTGAATCCAAGTAGGAGATAGAAGTTTATTGTGTAAATAGAGGATTCCTCCATGAAGTAACAAGAGCATATTATACGATCGAGTGTCCTCTTGAAATGCAATCTTTATGCAATAATCCCATGCTCAACGATAAAGCAGTTTGAATCGTGTATAAGAAAACGCAATCTGTGAGTCACGATTATTGATTGAATGGCAAATAAATGTCACATTCGTTTTCAATGCCTTTGATGACATCTAACAACTGATTTCATAAGAGAAAAAGCAAGTTTTCTTGGCTCTGAAGTTCTCGAACTTGTAAAAAATAAAACGTTCATTTGCAATAGAATAATGAAAAGAAAAATTTCTCAAAATCTCAATGAACATTTGTATATTCAGTGTTGTAAGAGTTCCGTTTCCTCGTTGGTTATTCGAGTAGACCTTCCATAGTATACGCTTCGTCAAATCAGGCAGTCTAGCCTAGTTTTTGTAAAGTAGATGAGTTTTTCTGTAGCCGAAAAGAAAAGATGAATGAAGTTCAAAACGATAGAAACACAACTAGCTAACACAATATAGTACTCCAGTGATTGGCGACGGCAGCATATAATATGGGACCAATAGGAGAATATGATGTGAGAACGAAATAGCAACAATAAATTACGTAGTGAAACTCAGACAGTTTTAATTTGATACTAGCGAATGCATCATTAAGTAAGAAGTCTATTTTAGTAATATCCGGCAAAAATACGGATCTAAAATCACGGCAAATCATAAATCTTCATGAGACAGACAGTAACAAGGTTTCAGATTGAGAAGAATTGTGTCAAGTTATATTATCTATTTTTATTACAATGATTATTGTGATGGTCACGGAAAGTACAAAGTCATTTGTCATAAAGAAATCAGTTTAACCATGAATAATGATCGAAACTTTGATTTTTTATTTTGCATCGGATAAATCATATGCTTTTAGAAGTTATCATCGTTTGGTAGGTCGTTATTACATATATTTTGTCTGTGCTCACATATTCTATCGAAAATGGAATCGAACATTACACGCAGCAGCGATCCTCGATTTCTATAAACTCGAAATTATCAACTCTACTGTGTTCTTATTTGAAAATAGATTTTCTATCGAATGAAAACACCTGATTCAAATTGCTTAACATGTAAGGGATGAATGGCAATAACGAGTAAGATACAACATAATCGAATACTAGTATTAACATTGAGCGGCAAATTAAGATAGCTGAAGAATAAATAGATAACCGCTCGACACTTTTGTATTCTTTAGAATGAGCACATATTTGGCAAGGAAAAAACTAGCATCAAAATGAAAAGACAGTTCGTCGTGAAAGCTTATCCGTAAATACATGAAGTTTTTTAAGAGGTTCAATTATCATATTCCTTTGAAAAGAATTGAATTCAAGACAAAATCTCCAATCGACTTACTCCAAAGTAAAAGAAAAAATACGGGTGCCCATTGACATGCGCCTATCAATACAACAAGTTTTAGAACGAAGTGATTTTGTAAATCACCATTGATGATTTCATTGAGGATCGGAATGGTTTCAATTTTTCTAAGAATAAATCATCAACTCTTTATATGGTCAACTTAGTCGTGGAAAATAAAAAATAATCGATTCCTTTAAAGAAGTGTTGTCTCGTGAATACTGTTTTCAGTGAGATTTGTACAGAAATGACGTAAGAAGAAGATATTTTAATAAATGTTATTAGGATTTGAAAGGCATTCTAATAGACCCAAATCTCATATTCATTCACTCATGCCATGAAGACAATAAAAGTCAGATAACAGGGGCAACAGAACATGTCAGAATAGCTCTCATTCTAATAATCTAGTCGATGTGTTCTTTGACAAGACTTGGAAAGCTCGAACGCATAAATTGTTTTCAGTGATATTATGACGTTCAATCCCACTCAATATCTACAAATTTTCAAGTACCATGGAGATTTGACCGGTAAGTATTTTCGTGAGATGAACTCTTATGATTCTGACAACTTTTTGCTCACAAACTCAAAGAAGAATTTACCAACATGCAAACTTATAACTGATAACGACTGATAAATCCTTGGTCTGAAGCGAAGTTACTGGTAAAATGTGGCTTTGGTTTATTTGCCAGCGAATAGCTTCTGTGACAACCTCTAAATCGTTAATAGACTTTGAACAACGAGTTGCTTGATTAGGACACCAATATATGACGTTGATTCTTGAATCTGTTTATTTAATTGGTTTCTTATTTAAGTTTCTTCGACCTTGGAAAAGCACCAAGGCAAGCAAGCGTTTGGAAAAACGCGTTTAAGTTCTTAAAATTGAACCTCGATTGTGAGTCATTAACACTCATTAGAAACGCAAGATATATATTTTTTATGGTAAAATGTTCACTTTGAGTGCGTGAAAACGACGAATAACTCCAGTTTTTGAGCGTACAAACCCCTTTTATGCTAGAACTTACAAAGGATACCTATTAATGCTAAAAAAACTGGAGTTATTCGTCGTTTTCACGCACTGAAAGTAAACATTTTGTCGTAATAAATGCATTTCTTGCGTTTCTAATGAGTGTTAATGACTCACAATCGAGGTTCAATTTTAAGAACTTGAACGCGTTTTTCCAAATTCTTGCTTGCCTTGGAGAATGATCGAGCGTTATAGAAAAAAAATTAGTTTTGATCAGATAGATTTCCTTGTACCTAAATATGATAATTGACGAATCCAAAGGAAAAACTGTGGACCTTGCCATTAAAGTTGTTTCAAAATTCTACCCTAGATATGAATAATTACATAGTTGAGTTAAACCTATTCTTTTCGGGGGTTAAATTTACATTCTCAGTTTTACGTAATTTATGTAATTATGTATAAAAATAAGTTTACATGCTGAGATCATTGACAGAGGACCACTTAAACGTCTGCAATGTATACGCTCTCTTTACAACTATAACGTTGTGAGGATTTTCTGATTGAGGAAGTATTAGTGAATATGGAATCAACATTTTTTATGTTCCTTCATATCATACAATCACCTCGTCTTTATAGAAAGCATTCAGTTATATATGACACAAGAAGACAAATGAGAGAGAGAGAGATGATGAAAACAAGGAAAGGAAAGAATCGATGAAGAATATTAATGGTGATGATGAGAGAGCTCATATATATTGGTGCTGTCAGAGTAAACGATCAGCTGCTGAGTGATATATATAGTAATCAAAGAGAGGCGAATAAAGCGTTACGTGTTCAGTAGTAACAGATGAAGTTTGCAGCCTCCTACGTATACAATCACGAATCAGAGCTGAATAATAGTAAACCATCAACTATACCGAAGCAGTCACATTCATCTTCGTGACCGCCTACGGAGATATACTGAGGAAAACGCATACCATATACGTGGTCTGTGAACCAGAGTCATGAATGAACGTTTTATTTTTGCTTTATATACACTCGTTTTTACTACCATAGCTATTCGACCTGATTAATTTTTTCGATACAGAATTAACAAAGACACATAAGAAAGTCAATCCCAAATGTTTGAAGGTACCTTCAGACAACCAATCGATTAAAAATGACAGCTTAATAAAACCCTCAAATTTCCTAAAAACAGAGAATCACATGGAGACGTGCAAAATGTTGGGTACGAACTATTTTTCACAATCCTATAATGGTTACACTGATAAACAATTTCCAATGACTTTTCACTCGATCAGTCTGTCTGTAAGCATGTGAATGAATGAAAAGACACGTTCTTCAGCTAACACTAGGGTCTAGTACACATGAAAACTAACGACAGATCTAAATCTACCACGAAGACATGAAATTTCATCAAAATGAGGCTCCTATCGTATCTTACGTTTAGATTTCGAAATTAGCATTCAAGTATAACCGTGTGAACATTTATTCGTAATAAAAGAGTCTAACCAACCAGAGAAAATAAGGATGAGAGAAGAACAGGTGATATCGACGAGAAATATTAATTTCGAAGTTGAGCATCTTAGAAGCCAGATCTTATCAAGATCTTGAAAGGATAATTTTTGTGAACGCATTTTTTTTGCACGAGCTAAATCTGTACCTAAGATCTTGCTAAGATTTGCTCAAAGATTCTGAGAAGTTAACATCATGGAAGACATATTATTTACTATTATTTTCTTCCCAGATTCTGAGTAAAACAAAAGCGACATAACTATTTTATTTACAATACTTTTAATTCTTTGATTTCTTGAAATTACATTTTATAACTCAATCAAAACAACATTTTTATCTTGCAGATATGTACAAAGTTTAGGAATAGTGTGGGGCATTAGAAAACTAATCTCATCAAAGTTATGAAGAACAAAGAGAGATTAACTGATAATTGGACATACAATTTAAAGACTAGTAACAAAGATTTTTTGACTAATTTCGTATAAATTTAAGAATGATTCGTATTTTATAAGAAAATTGCGGATTCTCATTTCGATGCAAGATCATTATGAATTCCAAGTTCTTAAAATGTATAGATTTATTTTTGAAAAGCCACAAAATGAAATATATTTTAGATTTTAACAATGATCAAATATTATACTATATCTTATTTCCTATAGTAATTTTTTTAGGAAATTTTTGAACTAAAAACTGTTATAGAACTAGTTTTATTTCGAGATATTAATATTTAGTACTTTAAACTATTGGATGAAGATTTCTTAAATACATAAGCATCGACTTTATTTCAACATTATCAATCGACATCCTAAAAAAGGAACTCAAGGTCAATGATGATTCAAAAATAGTTTCAACAATTATAAACACAAAATTAATGTACTAAAACGAAATTGAAAATAAATATTCATAAAAGAAGATTGTATCAGTTTTTTTTACGCCATAACTTTTCCTTATTTGAATTGGCATTAATTATAGACATAGTTTTAAAATTCTTAAAATTGCTCACATGAGCGCCACAAGAAGTAACTTAACATATATTTGGTGTTCAGATAGACATCATGCACTACTGAAGATAAATTAAGTGGCAGGGTTTTGACTGAAGATCGTTGAAGAATTAATTATTTGCAGAAAATATCTAATTCTTTCAAGTGAAGATTAAAAAAATTATTGCAGAAGACTAGATTTCAAATTAAAAATGTTGAATATGTGTACACAAGATCTAATTACAGATCTTACACCTAAATTTTCACGATCTGATAATTTTACTGTACCTTGCATCTTGGTCAAGATCTTGCTTACAAGATGTTCGAATAGAGTACAATCAAAACTAGGAACGTTGCCATTAATATGAATAAAAGAAAGCAGAGAAGAACTGAGAGGAGGATAGAAGAAACCAATAGTAATCAGCGAAAATAGTTAGCAGTAATAGAGTGACCAGTATTGATGTAAACCGTAAATTTGCATTTATTGGACAATGTCTATATTGCTTTGATTCTATCATCACTACTATGACCATCTAGTGACAATCATTCATTTCAAGTAATATGACAGGTGATTTTTTCCTGCATCTAGTAATCATTTATATAAATAAAAACTGTGCGGTCATAGTGCCCCTCTCCCTCTGAAGATTCATTCCTATACAAGAGCATGCAAAGATTGACATAGTCACTAATTAAACATTTCATTTCATTTAGGTTACCTATATACTTTCAATGACATCACTGAATAAATGCATTGCATTATGAGCGAGGGTTAATTCTATCATGAGGATGTGAATATGGATGCTCAGCTCAGTAGACACGGCCTTGAACGATCGTACACGAAGGAACATGGCCACATAAGAAAAAACACAGTCGTTTATAGTCGTCGTATACAGCATATCTGTATATAATCCCCATTTTTCCTTGTATTTCTCTGTATACGATGACGTTATATGTATGCCGTCATCACGATATAGGATTGTAATATTGGATTATGTAAACCGATCGAAGACGACTGCTTAGAGGCGTACATAGATGCAAATACGGTCGTGCACAGCCTTATACAAAGTCCATCGTCATCAACTGTTCGAATATAATCAGATATATATTTGTCTCTAGAAATTCTTCTTACAGTTAAAGTATAAAATTTAAGTTTAGTAAAAAAAACTCTTCGTTCTCTCGACGATCGAGTGTATTTATTGGTAACTTGAATATTGGGTATGTAAGAGGATACAAAGTAGTTGATGATAATATTTTCATTTCACAAGTTTTCATGCAAAACATGTATGAGTTTCAAACAAAACGGAATAATGGTTAAGCACCTCTCTGTTCATTTTTTAGAAATTAGCTCAAATAATCACTAGCGAGTCTTCTTTGAGAATTCAATATGTTGATTAATCGACGTTATAAACTTTGTGTGCTTAAAATAATAACTCTTCACGTTTTTTCCATAAGCCATTTGGCGTACTTACCAGTGCTTATTCGCTCCTATTATCCTTCCAGAAGTACATTCCGATAATCTGACTTGTTATTAAATATCGTGTTGAGTCATTTTCATGACTCTAATATAGCAGAGCGCATTTTTTACTGAGATGATCACAGCCATTGTTCCCTTAAAGTTCTACTGCTTTCGTATCACACCGATGGATTCCGAGTTGTGAAGTTACTTTTTTCACCTTTAAACGCCTTTTCTCGTCTAAAAATGGACTTTCCTCAATCCTCAAGTCACCACAGATAAAGATATAGTGTTCATTGGTTGGGATTTAAGTCATGCAATTGAATCTTAGACTTAGTTGTTTTTTGAAGAAGTTAGCGGGATTCTAAAATAGCTGGATTCAGATGCCCATATTGGGCATTTTTCATTGTAATCTGAAGCGAAAATACAATAAGATACGATTTCATATAGAAACAAACTAGTTGGCGTTCTTTAGAATTATGAATATGCATGCTGGACGTATTAACTTCTTAGTTAGAAAGTGTAAAGAGAAGACGGAAGACTGTTAGACATCGTTTGAGTTCCTTAGTCTTGTCCATTGGCTGCATTTAAACTTTTGGATTCTTGATGAGGAGAGCTTTTAACAGTGAGGAAGAACATATCTTTTCTAAAAGACGCCGATATGAATGTGAAGAGGTAACAGTTATCCCGTTGTGTATTTGATTCTGGATGTACTTCGTTAATAAGAACTTATGTTTATTGATTCTCTTGTGTTTTAACTATACATAAGCTGAAAATTAATACTTAGTGTGCATGATTTGATGTTGGGAAGTAGTATAGTTGAATAAGCTAATCAAAACGCCATAATAATACTCACCTTCTTTTGAAATTATAAAAACCACTATAATATACTTCGTATACCTGTCCAAAATACAATAAAATACTCTGTAAATAATGAGAAAGACTTCTATTATCTAAGGCAGCGTGAGGCAGTAAGAAACGTCGATTTATTTAGCTGTTCATTATTGTAAAATGATTATAGATCAAGAATTTTACACATTTAACGACTCGTACAAGCAGTGCTACTCACAGATTATTTAAAAGGTTAAACCATTCATCAAGAAACCTGCGCCGATTTATGCGTGTTGAAGATTTGAGTTCGTCTTTGAATGAGAGAATGACTTGATGAAAATGATTTAATTTCGGACGACGGATGGTAAAGAATGTGTTGTTGTGTCGTTTGTTGGATCGAGGAAGGACCATATATGAGTATCCATAACAAAGTCTTTCGCTTGATGTGGCGAGAAAAGCTCGTTACGATAGTGATGCAGTCGCACATGTGTTTTAACATCGCCGTAAAAGACGGTTGCGTTTTTGAATGATCTAGTGACTTGGTGAATAGCAAAGTAATGAATCATCGATGGACGAACAAAATTTTTTGAATTCGTATCGGGTGGACGGTGTTTACGATCACGGTGGATATAGTTTCCTGATTAGTAGAAAATTAAACATCTGTTTTCATAGTAATAAGAAAGTAAGGAACATTTTACATTCAGACTAATTTGAAATTGAAAATGTCGTTCCTATCGCCAGATAAGAGATTTCGAGAATATTTTCACTAATTGAACGCATCGAGAAGACTCGACTGAGGAAAGGCTTAACGTGGCAACATGTTTTGTCCTAAGAGGGTTCAAAAAACAATTTAGTTTCAAAAAGAGTCAGCATCTATACTACAAGTACAATACAGATTTGATGCTACTCACGTGGAGTGGATGCGGACTGCGAAAAATGGCGTTCGAGAAATTTGAACAAGCGATCTGATAAGTTAAAAAAATTCTAATTAAAAATGACAATCTAATTTTATGTAATCAATTCGTCATTCTTGTACGTTATAGAGATGAATGCTACTTTAACTTTCTCTTTGTCATTTTAGTATGATAAACCGACACAAAACTACATCAATCTAATATTTCAGTTTTAGCTAATGCTCCTGAATCGAATTGAATATGATTCTCTTTATGCAAAACAAAAAACAAGCACTCCATTCATTCATTCTTAAATATGAACATTTACTCTCTTATAGGTTTTTTCTCATTCTTGATGCTTTATACTTCCACAAACGTTTTCGTAATCGTTATGAAATCAGTGTCAATTTCAATAGTGCTTGTCTTTCTGATAAAACAAATTAGTTTCCAAGATTTGATACTCAGATTCATCGTCTTCTCATAGACAGATGCATACATGCTTCACCTTCTGATGACTTCTTCTTTGTGTGTATTAAGTCTTTGCTTTTATGTAGCATTTGTAAATGACTTTAAAACAAAAGACCTATGCAGGAATTTTTGGATGGTTGATTTTGAAGAGTCAGTTAGAGAGTCAATATGCTCCTGTTATAATTAAATCCACATCAGATGATGTATAGCTCGTCAAAAAAACTTACGACTTGATAATTGTTATCAAAAACATGAAACAATATTTCTATTAGATTACTTTCTAAAGCTTCTTCGGAAATGTTCTCCAGAATTTTTAAAAATTGTTATACTACTACTGAGAAATAGAACTTGTTTCACTGTGACCCTCGATTATTCTCATCATGTTAAGACAATCTGTGAATATCGAACATATGCAATCTACAACATACTCAGCCGATATTGCGGTTTACTTGTTCCAACATGTTCCAAGGCTTTGAAGTAGTAGTGGAGAACTTGGAGAGCACAGTAATGTGATGGAACGACAGCAAGAACTTGTTCGAAATTACGATATTGACCCATAGGAACAACATATTCATCAATATCCGATATCAACATCCAAGAATGCAGATGACCAAAACGATAAATACAATCGTTTTGGGACCATATTTGTTGTGCCACCCAATCACTAGATGTAGCATGGTACTTGAAGTCATACCAAAGATCTTTATACCAAGGAATAATAGTGACTAGCCCTGAATCAACATATGAACGGAGAGTATTGTGTAAATTAGTTTTATTGAAATGAGCATGATCATAGACATAGAAATGTTCAACTCCCATTTTGTGATGGAAATCAATCCATGGAGGAATTTCTGGGTAGCGATGTTCTATTTGAGTACAGGAAGCAATGAGATTCGAACGTTTATTTAATTTTGTCCTGGCTTGTATAGGTTGAGAGATATTTTCCAAAAACAATCGACTATTGGTGAAACTATATGATGATGTATAAGATCGGCATATAGTAATTTCAATAGCATCAAGAAAACTGATTCCTGCAACTAAACACATATAACATTTATATATATTTGAATGATCAATATGTAAAACTCGTTAGTTCTTAGCAAAATATAACTCTAATAGCAATCATACCTGTGACAGATTTCACACATGTAAATACGTCAGCTGGTGAGGTTTCAAGAATACTCATTCAAGAAAATGCGTTTATAATAATAAATGCTAGTTCGTCAGTGAAGAAAACAGAGAAGGCGAAGAAATTCTAAGGACTTTTATAAAATCACAGTTAATACATCTTCCAATTTTATGATGAAGGGGCAGGTATGAGTATTGGATTCCAGTTCTTCTGAAACAAGTGATGACCTGTTTCGGTTCTTTTCAAAGGAACTGGATATCAGTTCAAGTTTTTTCAAAAACAATAGGCGATAGCCACACGTTCTCAGTTCATGAACAATTACAGATATACCAAGAACTAATGGTTCCGCCTTGAATATTCATAGAATTATAGTTCTGTTTAAGAAAACACACGATATCAAACAACACAATCCTTTCTCAAAACGTTTAGGTAGAAAATGTACATTATGTATAAATCCCATCTTTTCACGAACGCTATTCAAAGAAAACCACTCAGTAGAAAGTCTTTGATAGTACAGTACGCTTACCATAACTCTGTATTTTGTTTACTTAATAATAAACTTATTATTTTCTTCATTTGCAACATAATCTTTAAGAAACTACATGGTGAACTAGATCGTACTTCAATAAATAGTTATGGACAACAAAGAATATTATATAAGATCTATGATAAATAACTGAAATAACAATGGTAATATACTTCTAAAACGAAATTCATTTTGAAGTGAAAAAAGAACCTCCTTTGAACATTTTACTTTTTACGTATATTAAAACGGATTCCAAAACAACTGTTTTCAATAAAAATTACATCGCAAAACAAGCTTACATGCTTTGGACAGGATAGAATTTTAATCGAAGGTAGTGTAATAATCGTATGGAGTTTTCTTGAAGAATGAGTAGTGACTTTTTTATTTGATGTGATTGCAGTACGAAGAAGCCTTCTCCGATTACAACTTTCAAATCTAGTGTATAAATTCACATGAATTATTTCTATTGATAGAACTAAACATTCTTTTTTGCTTCATTTTCATGAGCGCATCTATGAAAATATCTGACAAAATCTTTATTTTTGTAGTTATTAGGAGAATATTTCCAATGGTTCAGACGCAGTTCATTTAAGAACCTTAAATCTTTAAATGACTGCTCGTTTATCTAAAAATTTATTGAAGGTAAGATTAATTATTTGCTAGTATTCAGAATAACCGTTACGACAAGCATTTGTTCTAAAATATTACTTCAACCTAGTACTTACTTAGCAAAAGATCTATTGCCATAGTGTTTTGGTTAACGGCTTCCTTTGGTATTTCACACTGAAGAACCAATGTATGTCGATGTGGATCAAATGTCGTGTTGTCTCCGATTCGTTTCAGCAGCTTAGCTGGCAATCTGTGGGTTGTACCTAGATAAATGATATATACAACCATGCTACTAAATTTATTAAATTTTGATATATAAAATAATTCGCCATCAGAAACCGAAACAGGGCGAGAGGGCCCCAGGTGGGGAGCAAATTTTGTTGGAAAGACGGAGCAGGGTGGGGTCGGGCAAAATAGAATCTCTGACATTTTCCCCGTTCTTCAGATTCACTATCAAGACGTTCATGTTTATTAATACATATAATTATCAAAACAAAAGATTTTGTTTTCACTTATGGTCCACATAATATGGACCACATTTGATTGCATGTAGGTGTGAGGTTTTCTTCGAAACGTTCATTATCTCTATTGAATTCAATGTTCAACATTGAGGAAAAAAACACACTGGGATCGTTTCTGCGTCCTAGGTTCAAAAAATTATTGTCAGCAACGGCAGCTCAGAAATCAGAGAGCTATCGCACGTGTCGTGCATTGTTGCCAAAAGGGAAGTAAGCATCCGCATTCGATGGTCACAAGGAACCACCAAGAAAAAGGCAAAAGAATTTTCTAGAACAATTGATGGATGTCGAAGTAATAAAATCTGAATATAAATGCACAACAGCAGCAAAAGAGAACTCGATACTTATATCGATTGTAAGGTGAAGTGAACATAAGAATTATACAAAAACATTATTATTTTGGAAAGAATACCACGATATGTTTCCAAATCTCTCGAAGTTAGCACGTCGAATATATTCTATCCCGTGCAGTTCGGCTGTTGTCGAAAGAGAGTTTTCAGCACTAGGTCCAATTGTCAATCAAAGGAAGTATAATCTAGACTCAACTACTGTTAACAATATGTTGTTTCTTTGCTCAATAGAGAACGGCAAAAAGATTGATTGATCTTGAGAAACATATTTTTGTGCTCATATCAACTTAGCACAAGGGGGAAACAGCTGATTTATAATTTCTGTGATTGTTTTCATTTAAATCAATTGATTTTAATCAGAAAAGTCAACACAGAACCAGAAAAGAGCAGGAAAATCAAAAAAAATCACAGAAATCGTATTTAAACTGTCTCTCCCTTGATTAATATTTCGGACAACAAGGATACCGAATTTTATCATTTCAATCGAGTCGCTGTTTTTTTAATTTAAAATTGATTAAAAATCAAAAAAAAACAGCTGTTCCTTCCCCCCCCCCCCGTGTTAATTTCTAGTATTGTGCCTAGTTTTTGTACTAATGTGTGAAATTCTATGTACCGTCGTGTGAAACTTGTTGCATTCTCAGATACTACTAGGTATTCTTGTAATACACTGAATGAAATAAATTATAAAATCAACAGACAAAAACAACCTTAAAATTTTTAATGACAGAACTAAAATCATTCAAGGAAATAATAACAGGGTGAGGGATACGGGAAAACCGTTGTCGGGGTGGGGTGAGTGGAGAGTGAAAAAATTCTCCCTTTCAGTCTCTGCTATGTTAGCAATACATCTTTGCAGCGTTCAAAATAAATTATAGGTTTATTGTCTTATGAAATTAGATTTAGAATTTGTTTTTTCCACTAGATTCAAATTTTATTTGTATATGCATATACAGTGGCCGTCAAAATTATTCACCCACCTATGTGACCTAAGATTGTTAGATTTATTTATAGAGTTCAATAAACAATATAAGGTTCTAGCTGCTGTTATTCTGTAGCTTATAGTATCTCATCACCATTTATATCTTTCACTATTTTTATTCTTTCGCATAGAAGTTTTATTTAACAAAATACTATTACCTGACTACTTTTGAATGCATCAAAATTATTCACCCACTTTCAAAAAAGTATCTTTTTCTCCTACAGAAAACAATTTTTTGAACACTCTAGTAACGAGTCGGGTATCCTTTCATCTTGATACACTCATTCAGTCTACTTGGGACAGAACCAACCAACTTTTGTAACACATATAAGTCAATTTTATTTCATTCTTCCACGAGTCGCAATGCCAATTCTTCTTTATTTTTCGGATGATGTTTTTTCATTCGATCTTCAAATACATCCCAGAGATTTTCGATGGGATTCAGGTCAGGCGAAGAAGACGGCCATTGTAAAACCTTTATTCCATTTTTCCTCAGCCAATCCTTGACGTGAGCCGATGTGTGCTTGGGATCGTTGTCGTGCATAAATGAGAAATTATTCCCAAGTCCCAGCATAATCACTGATGATAACAGATTCTTTTCTAATATTTGCTAATAATAAAAACGATCTAAAGTGCGATCCAAAACGAATAGCTTTCCCATTCCTGACTTCGCAAAACAACCCCATACCATCACAGAACCACTACCATGCTTCACTGTTGGAATGATACACTGTGGATCGAATTCTTCCTTCGGGGTTCTCCATACCATCACTTTGCCATCTGAGCCGAAAGGTTAAATTTCGACTCATCTGACCAAACGACAGTGTCCAAAAACCCAGTGATTTTCCCAGCATTTCTCTTCCATAATGGAGGCGTTTGATACGATTGACTTTATTGACATAAGGTTTCTTGCGAGCGACTCAACCAAACAATCCAACTTCATGTGCTTGACGTTGAACAGTTGACTCACTAATTAATATCCCTAATTCTTTTTCGAGCTCAACTGTAACGCTACGTGCTGATTTTCGTCGATCGCATTTTAATTTTCGTTGTATGAGCCGATCTGTCGTAGCTGTAGTCTTCCGTTTACGACCACGCCCAAACAGGTTACCGTTGCATTTTGTACTTTTATACTTTTTTATCATTGATCGTACTGTTTCTCGACTTAATAAAGTCTTCTTGGCTATTTCTCGTTGTGAATCACCATTTAAGAAATGCTTGATAACAAGAGTTCTGAGGTCTTCACTATGTTCCTTCTTCTTTGGCGCCATAATGAAAAATTACTAATTTCAACAGTGACGCAAAGCTATTTATCTACTATTAGTATATTTACTAGTATATTTTAGAATGTTCTAGTATATTCTTATGTTTTTCCACTGATTTCGTGGGTTTCTATAAAATAGAGATGGTATTTTTGGAGGTGGGTGAATAATTTTGATGCATTCAAAAGTAGTCAGGTAATAGTATTTTGTTAAATAAAACTTCTATGCGAAAGAATAAAAATAGTGAAAGATATAAATGGTGATGAGATACTATAAGCTACAGAATAACAGCAGCTAGAACCTTATATTGTTTATTGAACTCTATAAATAAATCTAACAATCTTAGGTCACATAGGTGGGTGAATAATTTTGACGGCCACTGTATATCACGTTTCATAGGTAATATGTCTTCGCAGTGAAAGATTTTCGGTGATTTCAATGAAATTATTCTGCAACAAAATCAAAATTAAAATCGATTGATAATTTTACTTATCGTAGATCATGACTCAAATATGACTTAATATTGTTACTTATCCCGCGTGAAATTTGCGGATTAAAATTTCACACGGGATAAGTAACAATATTAAGTCATATTTGAGTCATGATCTACGATAAGTAAAGTTATATCAATCGATTTTAATTTTGACTTTTTTGCAGAATAATTTCATTGAAATCACCAAAACGTTTTCGCTGGGTTAGTGCAAACGGTGGCAGAGCTAATTTTGCTCAACACCATTTGAACCATATTATGCTTAAGTATTTTGTTCCAAAGAAATCATAGAAGGGTAAGGCACTACTTTAAATCAACAACGAATTGCACTGCTACGCGCAATCCCTTATGTGAACACTTACCAAGAGCGAAGAAAATGCACTTATAATTACCATCTTCCACAATTATTTCATGTTCGGAATCCATCAAAAATATCACTTTACTCAAGTCATCCGCACCGAAAGCGTTAAACTCGAGGTTTAAACCTTTCCTCCATGTTGTCGCACACATCTTTGGCGATTGCGCCAAATTTGAATCGTTGCTAATATTGAGCGGTAACTTTTGTACAGTAAATGTAAAATAAGGTGGAAAAAAAGTGCGCATAACTTTGTTATTTAATAGATACACAGTAAGCGGCATTAGGACTGCCAGAAGTAATAAATATGATAATCTCGTTATTTCCATTTAAATTCGAAGTATATATACGATAGTCTTGTTCTAGCCTTGATTATGAAAACTTTCGTCGATGAAAATTTGATACAGAACATTTAATACCCAAATAGTTCCATGACTTTATTTTAGGCTTTAATTGTTACTTAAATGACATAAAAATAGTAGAATCAAAATATATTGCATGCATTCAGAAAAATATCAGAAGAAAAATTAAGCAAAAGTTTCTCTTTGTTATTAGCCGATTAGTGTTTTGAATGAAATATTTTTCTAAACACTATGTGTTTTCGAAACAACTTTACTTTAGGGAGACTTTTATAAGGACTGAAACTTCCAACAAGAATGAGAAGTAATGAAGGCTCACTGGATTTATAATAAAGTAGTTTTTTCGGAAACACATTCTAACAGCCATAACACTGAGATTTTGAAGTTGTTCCATGGTATTTAACATGTTTGAAAAACCTTCTCGCAAAGTATGCAGAGGTGTTTATCATTATCATCTATCTGACAGAAGGATTTCCATGGAGCTTGTATTTTACTACGGATTCCCAGTAGGGGTGGCACTTTATCTTTACTTTACCAAATAAAGTAAAGTTGAGGAGCTTCACTTTCTCAGTAAAGTAAAGTTGCGTTACTTTACTTTACCGGATCAAGTAAAGTGTTGAACTTTACTTTACTTGGTAAAGTAAAGTTTTTTTTAACATTACTGGAAAAAGTAAAGTTGAGAAAGTTTGGTTTTTTAATCTATCTATACAAAATATTTCTGTCTAACTTTACTTTACCAAGTAAAGTAAAGTCCCATGTCACCGCTTTTTTTGCAACTGCGCCGCATTTACGCGCAGAGCCAATTTTACGCCGCAGTTATGCGTAACTACGCCGCATTCGTCGTAGTGAAGGTCTCTATAAGAAACTACGCTTACTGCGACGCAGGCCAACGTAACTGCGTTGGAGTGATCGCATCGTACGATCCGTTGTAAACGTAACTGACCAATTATAAATGATTCTTCCTTATTTATAATTGGTCACACTCGAGCACTGATACTTAGCCACAGAAAATCAGTATAAATAGCAGTGCTCGTCACATTTTCGTTCATAAATCATTTTACTTTAAACGGTAGAACACATATTTAATTTTTTTTAAATTGTTTTAGTTGTTCAATTTTTTTAAATTTTTTCCTTAAATTATTTAACAATTTTCTAAAGAAATTGTTTTCCATTATTTATTAAATTTTTTAAAACTTTTTTTAGATGTTGTGTTTTTGATTTTTCTAGATATTTATTTTCCTTAATTTTTGAAATTTAAAATTTTTTTCTAAGTTNTAGGGGTGGCACTTTATCTTTACTTTACCAAATAAAGTAAAGTTGAGGAACTTTACTTTCTCAGTAAAGTAAAGTTGCGTTACTTTACTTTACCGGATAAAGTAAAGTGTTGAACTTTACTTTACTTGGTAAAGTAAAGTTTTTTTTAACTTTACTCGAAAAAGTAAAGTTGAGAAAGTTTGGTTTTTTAATCTATCTATACAAAATATTTCTGTCTAACTTTACTTTACCAAGTAAAGTAAAGTGATCCAGCTTTACTTTATCCAATAAAGTAAAGTGATTTACTTTACTTTACTCAGTAAAGTAAAGTGAAATACTTTACTTTACTTTACTTTTTCAAAGTGAAATAAAGATAAAGTGCCAGCCCTAATTCCCACGTGAATGAATCCTATACCGAATCCGATCGGGTCCTACGATCCCATGAAATCTTATGGGAATCCGGGTTGAGGAAACAGTAACGGATCCGACGGAAGAAACCTGTTTTCTTATTTGAGTACGAATAAGCATTCAAACCCAACAATAGAGGCCTGTCTGATCACACAATGAAATCCAATCGGATTCCGATAGTAGGATTCGATAAAATCCAACACTAGGGATCCGAATCAGGAATCGCAACCAGGAATCCGATGGGATTTCGTCGGATAAGAGAAACTCCGATAGAAAAATGATCGGATGCCTGACGGATCCGATCGGATCCAATGGTCGGAATGATTCTCCTGGGTTAGTGAAATGAATATCAAACAAGGTTCATATAACCATCATCTAATTTTTTAAGAGTTGCAAAAAGCATACCCAGATGGTTGTGTTTGGCAATGCTATTTTTGCGACGTGGTGCACTTTTATTAGTACCGAGGTCGGACGATAAGGACCGTTTACTTGACCCAGTTTTATGGACCATAACATCATTAAAATAGGGCCTTATACGGCCGTACTTTTACAGTATACGGTACTATTTCTCGACGCAGTAATAAAGGGTCGTATACTGTGAAAATACGGCAGTATACGTCCCTATTTTAATGATGTTACGGTCCGTATAACTTGGTCAAGTAAACGGTTCATAACGAGTTGTCGTTTTGATTGATCTGGGTAGGTCCAATTGCTTGTTTATGAATAATAGTTTTACTTTCGTGTGCTATATTTTGCTATCTGAGACTTTATCCAGGTCGAACAAGCACGGTCGTCAACGAACGTATACGGAGACGTATAGCAAAATACATGGTCCAGTATTACGATCGTATATCTCCGCGTCGTATACGGGGGAATACGACGATATACGAAGAGTAAAACAATCGTTTATGGTCCTCGTAAACAAAATCCGTAAACGGTTTCCATTTTTTTACGTATTCCTCCATATACGATTGTATTTGTCCGTATACGACACAGCGATATATGACCGTAATACTGGACCATGTAAAACGCTATAATACGACCGTTTACGGTCGTGTGGGGAGCGTATACGGTTGTTTACAGCCGTATAAGAAGTCCGTAATCGTCGACCTGGGTACGCATTAACGTTTTTCACGCCTGGTTTTCGCTAGTGACTTTATCGCTCGTCTTGTTCTAATCACCTGAATATTCGTTCCCGTGGATTTGCTTTTCCTGTTGCCATACTGCCTGGAATTCACGAACTCTCTTGATATTTCTTAGGGATGTCTCAAGGAGTCACTGTGAGGTTCGTTAAGTGATTCCCGACTTGGGATTCTAATGATCGTATTCTTGACTAGATACCAAAGTTAATTAAAAATTCATATTGTGAAATTAGATGCAGATAAAAAGAACGGAAGTGTAATTTATTCATAAAAAACATTCGTTGACATAACTTACTTCATGTTGCTTGCAAAGGATGATCACTGCAATATCGCGGCTGTACATAACATTTACAAGCCAATGATTTTTCTTCTCCGCATACAGTCATCACAATAAGTTACATCGATGAAGCGAAATCAATGACATCATATGTTTCGTCATTAGGGATAGGAATACAGTAAATGAAATATTTCATTACGTAAAGGTTAGGCAATTGAAAATGTTGATTGTTATCTTATGTGAAGATTCTTCCACGTAGCGTTCATTTTTTTCATTACAAAAAAACGTTATGACTATTTAATATAGATTGATGAATGTGTTTCGAACATTCGCATGTGTAGAAGCAACTTCTTTTTCTTTCAGTTATATATCCGATGACAAGCTGCTCTTTGGACGACCAGTCCTAATAACTATTTTCTTATGAAGTTAGGCTCAAACACTAATTCTTTTCGAATTCACTATCTTTGTTGAGAGTTATAAAAGAATGATTATATTCTATTCAGAACTTGGTATAGGTTTACTACAATAAATGAAGTCGTCATATTTCATTCTTTTAAAATAATAGATCACTAATTGTAATCTCTTGAAAAAGAGATGATAATTGAGAGCGAAGTAGTTCCCCAGTAGAAAACTGTCGTGGGTTTAAATTTTCCAAGTGCAGGAAAAGCTTGTATACCTATTTCGTTTCATTTCAAGCTATCAATATTTGTGATTGAGATGAAATGAGTCATTCAAATGTAAACGGTTACTCCTTTTTGATAAGTTTTGAAGAAATTAGTTATGTAACAGCTAATGAAATAACCAGCTATCTAGCAGTCTAACTGCTAAAAATAGATACTGGCACATTGCTTAAATTTGACCGATTCTCATCCTACTTTGTAAATAAACTTAATGGTATTTGGGTTCGCCTACTAATTGATTGTTTTTAATTTAAATTATAGTTGATGGAATTTCAAAACATACGATATCATCGTAATCTAGAAAAGAAAACTAAAATAATAATAGTCATGAGTAGAATAAGACTTCAGTTGACATTGTGTCAAGTAATATGAGACACTTTTGAGATGTGTTCGTTTATTCGAGAAGTAAACAAAAATTATGTAGGATTGAAGGAAATTATTGAAGAAAGATCAATAGGAATACAAGATGAAAAGATAATCTCGGATGAAAAATATTCAAATCAAGTTACTCCTAAACAAAATTTGCAAAGAACAAGAGGAATAAATTCTTTTTCTCCACTATACCGTAAGGAAGTCACTCAAAATCGTTCAAGAATAATTACCTCAATATTTTTCTTTTGGTAAGAAAAATTAATCATACGCTACTTATTTCGTAATAGAACACATATTTCAAGCATCAACCATGCACTTTTTCTATTTGTCATTTGTTCACTACTGTACTTCCTATCTCATCTATCTTACTTATTATTTCAAATACAATCCTCATCTATTTTCGAGAGCAGTTTTTTAAATAAAGCAGTGATGATCTTTCCATGAGTAAAGTTCACATGGAATGGCTATCCATCGGCCGCTTTATTTTTAAAAACGAACATACACACACAAACAATATGAAGTGAATGTTCTGAACTAGAAAAGAATCCTCCGTTGATTGTTTAACTCTGATAATTGAACAAAGGAAACCAATTATATTATCTTGACCAATTTCATTGGATCTTTCGATAGTAATGACTGTCAGAAAGTCGACCTAGATAACTATTCCATGTTTGTTTTGAAACAACATAAAAATTGTTATCATTAATAGGATTTGTTGGAAAAGAAACTTTTTCTTTTAATGAATCAATAAGATTTTGATCGATAATTTGATTAGAAATATCTTTTTGATAATTTGCAACTATTTGTTTTTCAACTTTGTTTAGATTCAATGAAAATCTTGTTAAAATGGAATGTGCGATAAAATTTTTTAAATTATGTGACGTTAATTTTGTAATAAATGTTGTTATATCAACTGTGTCTAAGATGCCATCACCATCAAGATCACCGAGAGCACCTCCAGATCTTTCCATAGGTTCATAGTCACTACAAAGACCAATGTTGTTATTCATAGGAGGATATATTAAAGCTATCAATCGAGTTTCTTTAATATTTGTTAAATATATATTCACTATTGAATCGTTTAATGTAAATTGATCACAAGAATAATTTGTATGTATTTCGATTGGATTTTCATTTCTAAAGAGTACAAGCAAAACAAATCACGCAATACGATAGTAGCAATGGTAAACAATCTACTTGTAGATCTCGCCATCTTGAAGTCCAATTCCATGAAACAATATCGATGATGTGTTCAAGGGAATTTTTTCAAACGTTTGACCGCGTTGTCGAAAGATGAAACTATCTTGATATCTTCCATCTCTTGTCATTTGTAAAGTTAATGGAGAGGAAAACTCTCCAACAGTGTTATTTTTTATTTGAATCACTTCGCCTGTTAAACCATCAACAATTAATACTTCACTATAGTCATATCGGTCCCATTCGCCTAAGAAATTTTATAAAACAAAACACAACAAACTTACATTTTATTTTATTTTTTAATAACTGATTCTCGTACCACGATTGAGTATAATCATGAAATCAACGAATGAATCACTATTGAAATCGCCTGGTGCAGGGGAAGCATAAAATTCAAAACCGGAAAATTTTTTTGTCCATATTGGTTTCATAGTTTTTCCACTGATTAATTCTAACGTTCCATCAAAGCAACTGACAAGTATATCGTCAATACCATCATGATCAACATCAAGCACAATTGGTGGTACCATAACACCTTTTTCGAATGATTTGAAAACTGTTACATAGTGATTCTTTTCTTTTATAATATTATCTATCGATATACTATATAAGCCACCAGACACTGTTTCACCTCCTGTACCAAAAAGTATTGTAGAATTACCGTAGAGAACAGGTGACATATATGTCTCTTTTCCATCGGGCATCCAAAATGGTTCACCTATTTGATTTCCCGTTCGACTTGAAATCAATAATAAACAGCCAGGATCACGTTCATGCACATCTGATGGTATGGTTGGATTACCACCATGTGAAATAAGAATATCATTGATATTATCATGATCAATATCAACTGGAAGAATAAGAGGATTATAAAAATTCCATAACGAATGTCTTGATTTAATTTGATTTTTATTCCATAGCACTTGACCAATGCGAGGATCAAATGCAACTAAAGTACCTTGTCGTCCAGCACCAACACAATCTTGATGACCATCATTATTAACATCGACGGTGTCACAAACAATTTCGAATATTGATCCTTTGACTCGAAATGACCACAGTATCTTGAAATCATAACCACGTATACCATACACAATACCACTGCATGGTTCTTCTACATTTATTGATTGACAAAATGATGAGCGATCCTTGTCCTGTTGTATAGTATTCGTAATTTCTGTTACTTGAGTTAAAGCAACAATAACATCATCACGTCCATCTCCATTGATATCGATAAGGCGGATGCATGATTCACTACCGGTTGACGGAAACCATAGTGAATCATACTTTAATTTGGATGTAACATTGTCACTTGACAAGTATATAATAATTGCACATAAAATAGGAGTTAATACTAAACTAAAAGCAACACAATATGCAGCACAACGAGTTTTCCTTAGCAGATGAGGTTTTTGATGACCGATGAAAATTTCCTGTTCTTCATTCATCTTTTTTACAATTTAACAATAAAATTCGTCGCACAAGAATGATTGTCTTTTCTCTTATCTAATCTCCCGCAAACGAAAGCACATGTGTTTTTTCACATAATATCTCAATTTGATTAGTCGATATTAAGTAATTCAATATTTTGATTACTTTATACTCATAGTCTGTTTAAATTTCTTTTGCATGAATTGTAACGAGTAAGAAAACATTTTATTCATAATTATACAAGACATATGTGAATTCACTAAGCAATTACTAGAAAAATTCATGCGTAAAATAATGTTAACATCTATACTCCATATGGATGAAGTCATATGATTGAGGATCGTGGTCGACTTCGATGATATTTGAAATAAACACAGCAAGGAAATTTTTCAAGATTCTACAAAGATTTTTCAACATCATTTATACTTAGAGGTGAGCTTCAGACATCTCTATTTGTTAACACAATCAACTATGATGATACTGAGATTTTTAAAACACTTGATCGAGTATATTAACGTGATCTCTAGAAAAAAAGATTATTCCTTCACGACGAAGCTAAAAACTACTCAAAGATCATCAACAGTGTATTCATACAAGAATCTTTTACCATGATGCAAGAGTAGAACTGTATTGTCCTGCATTATAAAGATATCATAAAAGTTATACAGTGGCTTTTTGCATGCGTGTCCGTTTGAAAAAGAACATCTTTACACGTATTACGTATTCAACAACTCAATGCAAACATAGTAATACAAAACATGCAAAAAATATGTTTCCTTCTTGTGAAAAATTTAAAACTAAATGCTTTGCATCTCATTTAGTTATGATCAAACAGAATGTACATACTTCCATACTATCTACAAATTAATTGTTCGAAACTATGCACAGAATAATGTTTGAAAATGAGAATACTAGAAGAGCACATTGATGTTGGATGACTACCTTTTTCATGAGCCTTCAGATCATGGACTCACTTTGATTCTCATGTATCGTAAAATATTTCTACTGTGAACGTCATTATAACTGACTCAGATTAGTCACTTTATCAAGGTGTCTATTTTGACTAGGTCTTCAGTTGCTTTTGAGTAATCTATTAACATTTGGCTTCACTTACGCTCAACTGCGTGCAGAATAAACTTGTTCTTATTTACAACATTTTATTCACTGAAACAAACATATATATTTATCTGATAGCTACTTTGGCACAATGAGTAACTTACCTTACTTTATATATAACTATCGAGTTTACTTTGAAATGAATTCTTTTTTAATCACAGATAACTCAAAAACTGTCAACATTATTGGATGCTACTACCTGTTGATATGCAAAATGGATCTGTCTTCTACCTACATAATATTCCATGATTGTTCATGAAAAGAGATAAAATATGCATATAGCGTAGTTGCTTTTCTCTGTTCTATGTATGACGGTAGAAAAGGTGTAGTGTACATTGCAAAGATTTTTTTTCATGATCAAGAAGTATTGACATGTTTAAAAGGCGCTTATGAATGCACGAAATGAATTTTTATTTTTTCATATAATCGATAATCTATAGTTTTATTTATTTATTTTTCAACTTCTGTCGACATAACGGAATAGAAATATGCTTTAAATTTTAAAACGACGGCAAGAAATATATGCCACACAACAATATTTCCATAAAAAATGAGCGTTCATATCATAAACTAAAAAGAAACATTGACCAAATCAAATCAAACGTCAGCAAGTGTTCGATGGGTTCTAGCAAACGAAATTGCATCGAACAAGATAGAAAGTACCATGAAAACAACTTGATACAAAATTTGAAAAAATATACTGATGCTGAACAAAATTTCACAAATCATAATATCGAACATGATACTGATACTAACTCAAAAACACATATCATAGATGAAAGAAGAAACTTGATGCCCATTATGTTTCATACTGCATCGAAAGAAATGATAGACATGGAAACGCATGAATCAACTACTATGGTTCAAACGTTGAATGCCATGAATTCTGAAGATGATTTGCGTAATTAAATCACTTCATACGTCATCATCATATCTATAGTGAAGTTTTTAGTGTCATCTTCTGTTGAAGACCTTTGGAATTTATCTATAAAAAATTACTTAGGATTGGAGATTCATAGAAACGAAAGCATGCTGGTAAACCCGACGTGTACGAATCGTCAATATAACACATCACGTCAATCAGATATCATTGTATCAAATGAAAACGGTTCAAAACTTGAAGATGATTCATCGTTATTGGTTTCAGAATTTTTTATAATCAGGTAACAGATGTGTTTATCTATTTCTGTTGTAAAATATATTAATATCAAGACAGACATGTATTTCATTAGTTGAATCCCTAAATTAGTAAGGATGACACTTGAAACTTCCGATGCACTAATTAATTGAGAGTGTTTATCTTACAATAATCAGCTGTGTTTGAATTGATCTCGATCGACAATATGTGTTTCTTTTAACAATTTCATCTAGATCATTAAATTATTATCAATCTGCTACGATTAACATATTGTCACACGACGGGTACGAACAAAATGGGATCTATATCAACAATGAAGTGTAGCTGTTCGTGTATAAATATAGATTTCAACCCAAATAATTGCATCTACAATCCAAATAATAAAACCTAACTTATAATTTTAGAGAATATCGACTGATTGGCTATGCCTTATAATACATGAACAGCCTTACTGACAATTCTTATTTATATTAAATTTGTTTTCTTGAACAAAAAAGTTTCTTTTTAAACATTCTATAATGAAGTAAAAATCAGGCATATCGAATAAAGAAACAATAATTGATTTCTTTGACTTCAAAATTCTGACCTATTTTACATTCCTATTCATTGCAGTTAAAGAATGTAATGCCGTTTCAGTATAACTATACTAGTATCAATTAGATGTTTATAAGTATTGATTATGTTCTTCTCAATAGAGAACGATAATATCTCTCTGGCAAGTAGAGCATAGAATCTACATATAGATTTCTATTTTAAAATTTTGACCGATGATTTCAATACACTGACTGTTGTACGAAGATTTACATTGGATGAAATGTTTTCATCTATGCATTATCAAATCAAAATTGTTTAATTGAAGAAAATAAATCACGTGGACGATGCATTCGAAACGATCTCTCGATTATAGTTAGTGTAAGAAATAAACATTGAATGTAGACGTAATTGACAAGCTCATTTCACGTGATATGCAATAGTGTATGCGAATTGATAATAAGAATATCGTACGTATATTAAGACCTTTCATAGGTAATAGAAAGATATGATATCTACGAAAACGACTTAACGTAAATCAACATTAAATAGTTGCAAGGATATTAATCATTAGAAAATATATGAATCGTAATTGTACATGTTTTCACGTAACAAGATGTAATACTTTTTCATTCTTAAGGATTCGATGACAAATCAGACACATTCATATAGTTTGACTTGGACATGATACATTGAGACTATGAATTGTCATTCTGCATCGGTTTTTTTGTTGTTGAAGAGAATATGAAAAAATCTAAGGCAAAACAAAGCTCTTCTTTTTGTTTCAATCTTACTTTCAAGTTGAATTACAGTTCATTATTTTTAAATACTCTCAAGACATAATGATGTTATAATAAAAATTCTTCTCAAAATCAAATTAACGCAATTTCATTTTGAAAAATGAAAGTTAGTCGAGTTTTTTATATTGACATGCTTTTTCGAATAGGTATATAAATAGCTAATGAATAAATAAAATCGAACAAATTAGAAAATCCAAAGGTTTGTGGTGCAAAAAGTAAAAACGAAACTTTAATATCATGTTTCTTTGAAACAATGCTTTGCATCTTGATCAGATCAAGATTCGAATTATCTTTCGATGTTTCTTTGGTAATTTTAATAGCTTCGAAGGATTTTGAAAGAGTTTAAGAGCGTAAAATCTGCAATTTTATAGTAGTTATCTTACATTCTCTTGAAACTATAAGCAATAATAAATCGATTGCGCGAGGTCAATCATGAAAAGTAATCAAAACATGACGTCCTTTGGATATGATACAACTAGAAATATCGTCGTTGAATATTTTGTTTTAGATCATAATCAATACAAAGAAAATGGTTGAAAATTGATTCTAAGAGTGTAAGTCGTCACTATAAGATATTTGATTATCGATATCGATGAGTGAATCGAATACATAACATGCAATCATTTTGCATTAAAACAAGTAAACATGAAATACGAGTAGATTTTAAAAGTGACACCGCCACTATTAGTAATATATTTACAAAACGGATGACAAATAAATGTGTATTATTCGAGTGACCACAAATTATCAGTATATAGCGATTCGATAGTTTTGTTTTCTATGTGGATACATCTTTTATTGAATACACATATAGATAGATGCATATCTATTTCATTCTCACTAGCAAGACGTACTAAAGTAGAAAATTAATCTTATGAAAATAATTTCTCGAACTTTCTTGTGATATTGTGATTATTCATATAAGCATGGAACATAATGCTATCTATTCGTGTTATCTTCTATTCTTTTCTTTGTTTGTTTGTTCATTGTATCAGTTGGACTATAATATTATGTCTATTTTTTTCTCTTCGGCTATGTATAAAACAGTGTACGTCGATCGAATTCGTAAGAAACAACAAATCACTAAACGTTACGTACATTTGATCTATCGTAGCAAGCTACAATAATCTTGTCATTTTAATGATGCGTTCAGCTATACTTATCGTACTTTTGGCTTTGATCACATTGGTGACTGTCAATGAAGGTATTAGAAATTCGATTTATCTTAATACTTGAGTGATACAATTAAAAAATAATGTCTATTTTATCTGTGACTGTAGCTTTCATCTGGCGAAATGAACCTGCTCAAGGTGGATATGTTGGTGGTTCACGTGGTACTTTGCCTAATCGTTGGTATGTTCGTTGGCATCGTGGTCGTCTTTTGGGATGGTGAGTTGTTTTGTGTGAATAATTATTAACATGTAATAGAAAAACCTTCGTCTAATTTTTAGGGATAGATACTATCGTAGTAAGCATTTCAATAAATATTTGTTTCTTATTACAGTCAGTTCATTGAATTTATTTAGAATGGCAACCAGTTTGCTTCTTTTATAAAGACAAATGCTATTAATACTTGAACCTAACCTGCTTTTTGATATGTTCATACTTTTTTGTTCTTTTCAATCAAATTCATTCTATCACTGTGTAAAAAATCTACGAGAATTTAAGTTTAACATAGTCTACTGAGTATCAATGTTTTACTTCAATGAAGAATACTGGTGGTTTCTTTTCTTGTGTATTCAAATAAATAATTATTTCTTAGATGATTTGATAATCTTAAATGTTGCTTTTTGCCAACAATGAACAGTGTTTCGATCCAAAATGACTCATCACAAAATATTGAATAAAAAAAAGCTTATCAAACACATCTGATCGTCATGTATCAATGAGTATTTTAAAGTTTGATTAGTCTATCTGTTTTGTATAACAATTCTGTACTGTAATACTTTTCACAATTTACATAAAGTAGATTGTGCACATTCATAGAATACTTATTGAAAAGAAATATTGCTTACAACGTAATCGGCATATCCTTTGAATCAATATAGTTAATTCTATTTTTTATACTTGTTTTGAAACGATGAATTTCGATACATCTATTAGAACTTTTAGAATACATTATTGTACATATTCATTGATTGCATCCTCTCAATACTCAGTAGCCTATATCAATCTTTACGCATGCATTCGAATAAAAGTTACGCTTTTTTTAAATGTGTCGATCTCGTTATTCGTGTCTGGTCTTCATCGAATGTAGAATGACAGGTTCACCTTGCATAGTCAAACATTGATAGTCATCATTTTAATATGAGCGCTAACAAAATATCTAGGAAAAGAAGAAACATTTCTATGTTATTAGTTTCTTTACAGTAAACTATTCATTGGTATTTTATTAGCATTTCTGAATATTACTTATTATTTCTTTTTGCCGTATCATTAATTATTGTTCTGTATGAGTAATTGAAAATGATAATTTTCTTCCGACTTAAAATGACAAATTAATTATAGAAGTGCCGAAATTTTTTAAAATAAACCAAAATAATAAATAGAAAGCACACACGCAAACAGGAATGCCGCGCATCAATTAATATACTAAAACACCAGTATGGAAGAACTATTCAAAAGCAATACATATATTCCAATCGGCATTTTTGATTCATAGCTATTTGTAAGATTAGTAAAATCATACTTTTCAATTACATTTAAATATGAAGTAGAAATTCTCGGCAAAATTCACTAGTTTTAAGACTTGTATTTTGATTTAACATCATGCCGATAATTACTGTGATATAACAGTCGAGGAGACTTCAGTCTACAATTTGTTCAAGTACTTTATTATCCATAAATTATTTTTTATTCTATTAAGACGAAGATCGAGAAAAATCTTATTTTAATTCTAAATGAAACAGACATGAACGATATTTTTGGTATCTTTAATAAATCATCAAACAGTAGACTTTTCCATATTTAGCTGCGCTCTTATAAATCTAAAAAAATAATTCTAATTGGTGTAAATGTTCAAATCTTGTTTTTCTTCTAGAGAATAGAAATTGGATGAAAGTAAGATTTGTTTAGATTGAAAATTCGTATTGTGGGATGAATAAATGTCCCTATTTAAACATAATTAGTTGAGTATTTTTTTTAAATATAATTTCAAAAGATCCCTGAAGTTTAGGGATAATATTGAGAAAGGTATCTTCGTTGCCCCGACCCCCCCCCAACTGATGGGTATTCCCCAAGACAACTGAATTAAGCAATATATTTTATACGCTATAAAGTCATTCACATCCCACATAGTCGATGACGTATATAATGGATTCAATTACATTATAATAAAACCTATTTCATTTATTTTAATACATTGTTTCACCAATCATGAATTATTTGCCAGCAGACTGCAATAAAATGCATGAAATAGGTTGTATTATAATGTAATTGCATGTATTACTTTTGTGATCGGCTAGATGCATTTAGGATTAAGTTGGTTAGTTTTTCTTTAAACCTCTCACTTGCATTATACACATATAGGACTGTTATTACAGAGTGTATTGATTCATGTCTAGTTATATGGTAAGAATTAGTTCTTTGTTACATTTCTAGATGATCGACTCGTAGAATGATGACGAAAATCTGCATCGAAGTAAATCGAATGAAAAATATTCTTCATCAATTATATTGTATTCCTCAACTGGATTGAGCAAAGTATGCATTTAAAGAAAACATATTTTTCATACATTTCAATAATCTCATATATTAAAATAAAATCTAAGTAGACTGCGCCTCACTTTAGAAAATCTATGCGGAATCATGATGCATTAATAATCTGTACTTTTATCTTTGAACTGGAATAAAATATCTAACTCAGCATGAAAGTTCCCAGAGACCAAGTCGTTAAATCTGAATCGCACACTGCTGGAGAGTTCATTATTCTCTTTTCATGTTAAATGGCTCGTAACCAACACATATGAAAACATCAATGTGATACAAAGACATTAAAACCACGTAACAACCACGAAAAGCCTATAAGTAGCACTGAAAATGCTACTAAAAGGATTCAAGAAAAAATCTGAATGTACTCGCCTTTTCTATTGCATTATTGTTTGTCTTTTCCCTGATTGATAGTTTTTGATGTCATTGAACCAAGAGAGTGCAACGGAAAAGCAGCAGATTACGTTTTTAATTGTACTCTATTCTTAAGAGAGGTTCCATGAGACCACCGAGTATCATACCTATAGTCGAAGCACTCGTGAAAATTAAGTTTTTTGATTTGATGTCCTCATCTTCTTC